>CM054941.1:799641-844466 GCA_029168755.2 Tillandsia fasciculata
ACATCCTTTTATTCAATTGTCTAAAACCTACAAAAATCAATAATTGATACTTTTAAAAGAATAAAAACTCAATTATATATATATATAGTTTATAGTTCTTATAGTTATTGAATCTATGGCCTCCTCAAAATGGTATTTCTCCTGCAACACAAAGTCAAAAAAATAAGGAAAATAAAAATAAATTAATTAAAAAATGCGTTCTCCATTGCCAACTAATATTTAAATCGTTAGATTAGATCCTCTTATATATTCGGCTACCAATCATGTTTTTTCTTTTTTCTTTTTTAAACAAAAAAATATTTAAATAGTTTTGGTATTATCTCCATAGTTTAATTTGGTCCATACTACAGAAGCTCACAAAATTTAAACAAAAATTAAAATATAATGTATATAAATTTTTATAACCAAAAATATAAGGATTAAGTGATCATATCAAAATAATGCAAGGATTATCCATGTATTATTATTCCTAAAATAAAATACAGCTCTATTTTTTTATTTTTATTTTTTTGAACTACCAACTACCAATCATTGTAATTGGTGCGTGATTTGTGCAGCAATCTAATTATAGCATATTTTGAAAATATTTACTAGAATGTAGGATTCTGATCCTCGAAAATTGATTTAAATAATTACAATTTAGAACTGGTCATCTAATTTATTATATTTTTTAGCTTTATTTGTAATTTTAAATTGTTACTCTTTGCGGCGGATCTAGTCCTCCTTACTGGTATGTGAGTATGATCAAAAAGAGAAAAAAAAAAAGGGCAGATATGATATGAATTGTCAGATTATAGAAAACTTATCTTCTGAAATTCATCTGAATTGCATTCTAATTAATGACTCATCACATCAATCCTTCCACTGGAGCATGTTTATGTTCGAAAGAGTTATCATTTGTCCTTTTTGTTTTCCCACTGATGGTAAGCTTTACTACTTACCAACCAACATTTACCATACCAATATATTGAGGTTCAGGTTTACCGATTGTATTTAGCATAGTTGGCTAAAAATAATTAATAAAATAAACGAAAAAGACATGTTGCTATCTTAATTAGTTAAACGAATCTTGGCCCAATAATCTAACGAGAAGATGGACCTTCTTTTTCTGTTTTTAATTGGGCCAAGTTCTCGTTTCACGATCCAGATAACAGTACAAGATTGATTGTGGAATTTTGATCTAATTAAAGCACAATATAATAATATATATTTGTTGTTTGCATGTGTGGATGAAAGGAGATGGATGGATGGCTACGTTGGGATACATTACATATACAATCGCATGGGCAAAAGATACAAAATGTGCAATTATCAACAACATTTATTAATTCACAAAGTCATAGCTAGGCTTTCAACTCTTGTTTACAAGAATTTCAAAATTAGAAATGTACATGTTGCGAGAAATATTCCAATAATAGGTGCTAGAAATCTGTGGGAAAAAAGAATGACAAATGCAGCCATAAAGCATCAATTCATGGGCAAGATAAGTAATAAGCAGTGCAACAAGCATAAGCGCATAAGCTGTACCCTGATCGATCGCTTTACCTGCATTAAGAGATGATAAAACATTAGGAATAAAGCATGAAAGTATTTAAATTCATCTACTTCAATAGATTAATGTCAAACTATTCTTACCGTCGTTGGCGTTGGCGCTTCTCTGATGGTAGGTTTCGATCGCACCTTGGCATAGCAGCAGATGAAGGAGAACTGCGAGCAAGGCGTATGTCAACATAAGAGCTTGGACTCTAATGGAACCCATTGATTAATCTGATAAAGGAGCGGAAAAAGTATAGTAGTAGAGCAGAGAGTGATTAGTAGTTTTAGTTTGAGGCAAAGGATACGGAGAACATATGATTTGAGTGCTGTATCCTACATGTATGCATGGGGTTTTATATAGGTCTCTAAATGAAGCTTCACAACTAATGAGATTGTTGTTCTCCACTATAATAATAATAATAAAAGAAAAGGGGGGATTTAATTGACCATTTTGATTTACTTAGGGATCCTAGGGTGGCTGTGAAGTTCAATCTGTGGTTATTTGGAATTGACTGGCCAACCAGTTTTGATCATTCTCCATACTTCTAACTCAGCAGGGTTCAAGTCCTTATCAATAGCTTGACCATTTGGTGTATGCTATACGAACTAGTGTAGCAACATATTGAGCTTAATTATGTCTCAGATCACCACTGGACACATGTTCATGAGTGGATGTGGAGGGTTAGCAGTTTGGTTTGGTCCATATGGAATCTGTTCCCAAGTCTGATACAACTGATACAATTATCTGGATCTGAATATGACATGATCCTAAGATGTTTACTTTGGTTTCAATAGATGGTTTATTTTGGATCTGAAAACCAGGCACAAGTCTGAATAAGAAAACTAAAGTTTTCTAGATTTGAAACCCGATAAGCCAGATCTAAAATTTCGATTACTAAGTACTGTAGCCAGCATTGGATAACCAGTTACTTCAGACTCAACTATAGGTTGTGTTTGGTGCATAGATCTTTACACTATGTAAATTGAAACAGGACTAGCAAAAGATTTACATTTTCAGATATAAATATTACATGAGAGATTACATGCAGCATGACACAAGTATCACTAGTGACATGTCAGAAGAAAAAACTGGATTCATAATACATTCTAAAAGTTCAACACATTCAACGGTACGAAGAAAAGGATGCCACAAAGTAGCTTAAGAGTTGATGCTCAAACCAAGCTATACAGAATAAGTTGGAGATGTCAGTGAAGAACAAACTGATAATTGATAGTTTCCGACGTTTAATTAAAAGACGGTTATGCTTCCAAGATGAATCTGCGACCGACCATCTGTACAGAAGATAACATTTTACTGGATAATACATCTGCATCTTCTTTCAGCGCCACGACCACTTTCATCATCAAACGGGCCCATGTCACTGCATCAATTAAGCAGGATCACAAACAATTATCAATTAGTAAATAGTTGCATGGGAAAAAAGAGCCTTTTATCAGTGCACAACAGCACAAAAGCATAAAAAGAACACTAATAATACGGCTTCTTATATTGCTTATTTCACAATTATGACTCAAGGGAGAGATACCGCTATTTTATCAGCCATGCAAATTGAGAAGAAATATAGACACTGACCATCTATCTTTCCAGAAAGGGTGGCAGATCAAATTTAAAAGTCGAGTACTTCAAAAAGAAAAATCAGTAAGTCAAAATGAATACAACAAATCAAGAAGTTCTGCACAATCACACGTTTAAGTAAAATTTCTGCATAAGAGTAAAGAGCATGTTATGACCATTTTTAGCAGCAAACCACAAAAACTAGGAAAGATATATGGAGGTCAGTTAGGATGATAAGGCTTGCCATAATCTGCTAAGGTGTTATTAAGTCAACTAATAGAAAAAGTTTATGAAACTAAACACGCAGTAGCAACAGTGTCACAATCTGAATGTCATTTAATAAGTATGATCTTTCCTAATATATGACAACTTCATAGGCACCTTTCGTGCCTTGGTAGTAAAAACTTAAAAACACCATTCATATCTACATTCTATCAAACATGCGGATAAAAGCGAAAGTAGGAAAAGTTGTATCATAGTGTCATGCTCCAACCGTAAAAAATAGAAAGAATTAAACCCTAGAGGAAACGAGGCACAGTAAATACATTTGTATCGTCCAGCAAGCATACCTGATCTCAAATTCCCTTATCTGCGCAAGCTCCTTTCCGCACTTATCTGTCCAGTGCACTTTCCTCCGCTCAACACAAGCAGACACATCATTCTGCTCCTCTCTCATCAAGCCAAGTGCACCAGCAGCTGCTTGCCCGACTAATGCAGAACAATCAGTAGATGACCTCTTAAGAATACTCTTAGGCGGTATCGTCCTTTGCATCTCGCCGGTTGAGAAGTCATTGCTTCTTCTCTCAGAAGCAGAAGCAGAATCAGGGAGAGATACCGATCGGCATAAAGGACCCACTTTAGGCGGATTGGGGCCCTCCGTGGCTGTCGAAATGTGCCGAAAGCAAGTAAATGAGGAGCATCTGTAGTAGGACGCTGGGCTTCTCCTCGAAGCCAGGTGAAGGTTAGGGTCAACTTCTCGCTCTCCGAATTGGTTCTGAGTCCATGGCAGAACTCTCATTTGTCCTTCTTCTGTCCTCCCACCTAAGAGCAGAAGAGAAAGGCCACTCCTATACCCCGACGCCGAAGAAGAGAAAAATCCTCCTCCTTCTACCGTCAATAGCATCGTCCCCGATCATCTGGCTCATGCGACATTAGAATTCTCTCATCTAAATATCTCCAACATGCATCTCGACTCACTCTTCAATTCTGAAACGATCTATCTCCTTATAATCTGCAAGTAATATATATATATAGAAATATATTATTTAGAATTCATGTAGAGCATCAGAGTTCACCAAAGAAAGCATGACAATTACCTGCACGTCAACTTACTCTGCTAAACTTCAGAAAATGAATGGAGATACTACGACCATCAATTCGTTAAAACTCATATCATATAACTGGTAAAAAAAAACCCTCAGTAGCTTAGCAAAGCACTAACAATGACTCACCATATAATTAGGCAAAGAATCAGAAAAATACTGAATCTCACTCTAATTTCGAAAGGAAAATTTCCAAATCCATAATAGTAAAATCAGTGGTTGTAAACAATGACGTGATCCGGATTATTTCAAATTAAGCGCAAAAGGTGAAATTTTTCACAGTAAAAATCGAACATTCGACAACTATATAGTACGAAAAGGACAAAATTGTGAGAAAAACGAAGCAATGCTCGTGATCTTACTAATGAATTAACAAACACCTTAGGGGTTTTTCCAAAATATGGGGTAATAAATCGCTACGGCTCTACGATAAATATGAAAAAAAAAAAAAAGAAGAAAGTGCACAAAAAATTGGAAAAAAAAAAAAGAGAGGAAATCGTGGGGGGAGAGAGGGGAAAGGGTTCGAACATGGAGGAGATTGGGAGATTCGGCGATCCAGTGGAGATTCGGCGACGCAGAGACTCCGATCGCCGAGTTCGGGAGCAAAATGGCGAAGGGGACGAGAGATTTTAGACACAAGGAAAAAGAAAAAGCCAAGAAAAAAAAAAGAAAAAAAAAGAAAAAAGGCTTTGTGTCTATTTCAGTAGGTTTAGGGTCTCTGTTGATAAAATATCAGAGGGGGGTGTTCACAATTGTACGAATCGAGCGCCAAAGTGTGTTCATTGCGAGGAAAATGACTTTAATATGCGTACTTTATTTAATTTATCCGTATCTTAATCCACTATTTTAAACCCTTTTTTTATATAAATTTTTTTTATAGAATTAGGACTAGAAATATATTAGCTCATTTGTAACATGTTTTTTTTAAAAAAAAAATTAAAGTGATGAAACTCTTTACGTCACAATTTATATGCATAATGTTATTCATTCTATTGCCTATTACTCAAAAAAAACTTATATAATAATTTAAAATTTTCATAATTTTTTGACCAAAATATTAACGATGACGACGTATATTTAAAAATATATTATTTCGATGCACCATTCTTTAAAGTAAAAGTCTATTTGAGTGTAAGACACAACTAAAGTGCATAATTGAATTATTTAGATTTTTTGTTTCGAAAAATACTTAAGGCATGATATAATTAAAGTAAAAAAAAATTATAGTTAAAATCTAAAAAAAAAATAATTTTAAGTTTTTCCGATGTATATATATATATTTTCTATAGATAGTTCATGTACTGATAAATAAAGTCTCGTAATATTATATATTTTTTTGGATTAATTTTATATAATATTTTTATAAACATATTAAATAACATATATATATTTTTATAAAATTTAATTTTTTATATTTAATTTTTTTATTTTTTAAAAAATTATTCATATATATTAGAAAAATATAGTAATAATATATTAAATACTTAACTTTAATAAATAAGTGAGATAATTTTATTTTTTTATTTTTTTAGATATTATACTTAGTCGTAGATATATTTTTAAATAATTATTTTTTAAAAAAATATATTTATAAGGATAAAATTAATATTTTATTTATGCTATATTGAAAAATAAATAATAAATTAACGATAAAAAAAATAATATAAATAACTTAAAATTTTTTAAAAAATAAATATAAAAATTTAAATTATATATATATATATATATATATATATATATATATATATATATATATATATATATATATAAAATTAATCAAAAAATTTTAAACGGTGGGTCCAATGAAAGGATGGGATCATCCGAGCCACTACGGAGTGTGGAACACACCTTTTTTTTTTTTTTTTTAAATGTCGTCCTTTTGGTGGGACCCTCTACTTTCACTTTTTATTATTATTATTATTATTATTATTATTATTTTTGCTTTTTTCAGCTCCTGATGATGGTAATGATGAAGAAGGTTCTTGTTTTAGCACCACAGGTCCACAGCAAACAAGCTTTTTTTTTTTTTTTTTAAGCATGGTGCGCTTAATCAATTACTTGATGACTTTTCTTTTTGCATGGATCGATTAATCAATTCGACTCGATCTGGCTCAGCTGGGATTATTTGTTGATTGGTCTCTATTAGGTTCTGTTGTGTCGTTTCGACACGTACGTTTCATCGAATCCACTTTTAGTTGTAAATTCGTAACTATTCGCCATTTTGAAAATTTTGAAAGATTTTTGAAAGCAAATGTGTTCGCTAGCTGTGGACCCGAGACCAAATGTGTACACCTACTATCACTCAAGTTATTGACCACTTAAGTTGTATTTAATATGGTATTTTGGAAGTGTGCATGGTTAATGGGGATGTGAGATTATGAATTAATAGAGTGGGAAATTATATAGCAAGTTATTAGCAACGAGCGCGCAAATTAAATAATTTTTAATTGATAATCACGATGCAAACGTAAATAAAAAAATGCACCACAGAAAAAATAATATACAGATTTATATAAAAAAAAATTTACAGGATAAAAAATTACGGGCGAAAAAAAAGAGTTTCACTATATAGAAAAGAGGGACTCTTTAGAACAAACAAAAAGAAAAATGAATACTTAAACTTAACAAATTTTTTCTTAGCGGATCCGATCTGTACCGCAGGGCTCTCCGCTTCTACCACAGACATTTTTTTTTTTTTTCTCAAAATTTTATCAAATTTATCGTCGCACCGCGAGACCATCAGCGAACCGAAAATGCAAAATCGAAACGATTCTGATTTTGGAGTCACATCCAACACAAGTAATGTTTTATGAATGTTATGCTTAAACATAACTATCAACTGGATCGTTTCTTCTTCCTACAAGTTAAATGTGATGGCTAAGTTCTAACCGAGGATTAGAGTTGCGCAATCGATTCATACAAAAGATAGAAAATAAAAATAAAAAAAATTAAAAGCAAGAGGCAAAAAGAATTATAAAAAGTTCTATATATATATATTTTTTAAAAAATCAAAATACTTGCATACTTACAATATGCACATGAAAATACTAATTTATACTAACATACTATAAATAAATTACAATCATTATAACAGCAATGAGAAAAGTTTTGTAATTTATAACACTCAATATTATCCATAGCAAAAGTTTTTTGTTTGGTTTTGGCTTAAAATAAATGTTATAAACCTGACTATGAGTCTAATCACAGCAAAAGATTAATGATGAGAGAGGAGATTATCATGATACATATTTGGTATTAATTAATTCCATTTGAAATTATGCAGTTGAAAGATTCTATGAAGTAGTGAATGATTTATGCTTAATTTGAGGCTTTAGCGTATTATTCATACTATTTATTTTTAAAAATAAAAGTAATTTAAAATATAAAATAATTAAATTTAAAATTTAAAATTTAAATTGCCAATCATCAAATTATTAATTAATCGTGTTAGGTACGGTCAATTATGGTAACATCTTTTTGATCTATACAAATAAAATATTATTATAATATGGCTAACCAAGAGCTTTTTTGTTTTATTGAAAGTGGAGGAGTTAAAATTATTTTGAATTGATATTTTTTGTTGAATCGTTGTTATTAATTATTAATTTTAAAAATTTAAATAGTTAAAAATATAGAATTAATTTACTTAAAGTATATATATATATATATATATATATATATATATATATATATATATATATATATATATATATATATATATATATATATATATATATATACATATATATATATATATATATATATATATATACATATATATATATATATATATATATATATATATATATATATAATATTTATGAATTTTAATTATGACTCGAGCTAATTAGGCTAATACTATTTTGAATATAACTCATACTACTTTGAATTTAGAATTTTAAATGTTCAATCATTAAATTATTAATTAACCGTGTTAGGTACGAATCAATTGTGGTAACACCTTTTTGATCTATAAAAAAAAATATTATTATAATATGGCTAATGGAGAGCTTTTCTATTTTATTAAAAGTGGAGGGTTTAAATTATTTTGAATTGATATCACTTGATGAATTGTTGTCACTAAGCATAAATTTTAAAAATTTAAATTGTTAAAAATATATAATTAATTTACTTAAAGCTATAAATATAATATTTACGGATTGCAATCATGACTCGACCTAATTCAGCTCATACTACTTCGAGTATTATTCAATTCAATACAATTTTTCGTCATTTCGAACGTAATTCAGCTCAATTTAATTTTTCGCCGCATAACAGAATATTAATTTTTTAAACAAATAATTTATTATTATTATTATTATTATTATTATTATTATTTTTGTAGTAGTATAAATTAACTCTGTGTAATTGACTTGACACTGAATGGTGTGAAGTCAATTATGAAAAAAAAGAGATTTAAAAATAATAAAAATTATCTGTCGGCTTCTCCATACTGAGTGTTGAAAAAATAAAATAAGTATAATTTTAAAGTCATCCACTCTATATTATGGTGTTGCAATACATCTAAAGTTATTAGATAAAATAAAATTTAAATAAAAATATATTTTTATTAATAAAATTATAAAAAATATATTATAATTATGTATAAAAATAAATATAATATTTTTTTTATCGTAACTTTTTATCTCACGGCACATAATACAATTTCTCCGTAATTTCAATCCAAAGTGGGCTTCAGTTTAACTTAATATTAATAAAAGAAAGACCCTAAACCAGGTCCAGGTAACCGCACAAGGAGGTACACAACACGTGCAGATTACATTGCTTTCCTCTGCGTCCGCGTCATCACCTGTCAACAACCAAGTCAGCAACAGTTGGGACTAAGCAAGCCAATCATCACCGTCCGACCACATCGCCTGCTGATCCAACGGTGCAAGATTTTACAATTAAAGCGCAGTCCATGCTGCGAAAGTAACGTCTAAAAGAGTGCCTCGACTCGGTGTGCCGTATTATCCTGTACACCGCACTCCCACTTCACATGCTTTAATCCCTTCCGTCCAACCCACTTTCTCTGGCAAATCAACAAGAGAGTGTTTCAGATTGAACGGTTGGGATTGAAGGATGAATGGGATGACATGGTGCACTCGGTGTGGAGAATAAAATCTATAAACTCGATTTCACTCGAGGGCGACATGCAAATTACAAGTACAAATATCCCCCTTCCCCGTCTCTTCTTCCTCGCCGCGAGAGAGAGAAGGGGGGACGAGAGAGCTCGGTTATCGCATCCATGGCGAAGAAGAGGAAACCGGAAGCGGTGAGGCTCGAGGAAGCGGGTCGAGCGACGCACTCGAGCTTCTGCGGCGCTGCGAACGCGCTCTCGCAGCTCTACGCGCAAGCCATGGCGCACCAGAAGATCGCTTTCCACGCCGGGGAGCGCCACGCCTTGGTTCGTCACCCCTCCTCTCCTCCTCCTTTCTCCCGCTCGATCTCTCCCTTTTCCCCTTCGATTGCTTCGGATTATGCTCCAATCGATGATCTAATGGGTTTTAGCGATGCGATTTGGCCTTTCCCTTCTTTGCAACGATCGGTTAGGGGTTTTCTCGTTGCGGATTGGATTAGCCCCTGTTACTTATATTTTTCGTGTTTTTTCCCTCTCTATTTTGGGATATATATGTACATTTTGTTCCAGTTTATGCTTTTCTAGATCGATCCCGCTGATTTAGTTCAATCAAGTATCAGAAATGGGCTTAAGGTGATTGCTTTTTAATCTTTGACTTTTGATTATTGCTATTTGCTAGATGTTGTTTGGATTCCGTAATTTGAAGTGGTAAAGGTTTTTTGTAGATACTTGATTTGATTTGAAATTACAAGTTCTTTGCTTTCGCGAGTTGTTTCCTATTTCGGGGGGAGACTTTGTAGCGGTAATATAAAAGATATCAAGTTTTTAGTTGCGCTTATAATTGAGAGTAGTTTTCCAGAGAAGAAACCATGGCGTTTGGTTAACTCCCTTGATGTAATTGAGTTAACCATTTCTGGGAAGTGCTCTTATCTCCATATCTAACACTCTCCTTCACATTGAGACTCAAGCCTCTTCAATGAATTTAAGTGCGCCCTTCTCTGGGAGTAAATGGATAGAGGTTTCTGAAGATAAAATTAAATGGTAAATTAACTAGTTCTGCTATCTTGTCAGGTACCCAATTTCTCCAAAAGATGAAATTATTTGAAAATGGTGCTAATAACTAAACGCAAACTAACACTGAAACATACTGATCCTATACACTTCTTATTTACGCATCCATTATTGCTTAAACTGTCTTTGGTTTCGTGTCCTGTGCAGGAGAAAATATATCAGTGGATTTTGGATCAGCGTGAGGAAGGATCAAGTGTGGCAGTCGCTGATATAGTTGCTTATTTGCAGGTTAGTGAAACAATTTAAACTTCGACTTCAAAATCATGTTTTGCAAGTTTTTTCTGATCATAGATGTTCAGGTATAAACCTTCGAAAAAGAATCTTCCGGTGCACCTAATTTTGTTGACATTCATTATTTACTTTTTGAGTCAAAAAATTGTCACATAAAAGCATGAAAATTATACTGCTTATTGTCATATCTTAATATCTAGAATCTTCTGTGGATAAGAGTTTAGTATTGTTTCTGATACATATACTGCGCGAGCATGACAATGATTGGTATGTTACATACTCACATCATGGTTACAGAACTTGATACGAATATGATGTGTTTGGGATAATATGCCGGCTATCTTTTACTGCTGGATAATAATGGGCTTGAGTTGCATTTACCACTCAGAGCTTCTTCAGCATTGTGTAGTTTTTGCGAGCTTTATAATAGTAAGCAGGCAAACGGGACATAAATCGTTGTGTAGGTTTGTTATCCTAATCAGTCTTGTTGCTTGCATGCTACCCCTATTGCTCCTATCCATCCTTAACAGGCCTTTACCCCTATTGCTCCTATTCACTTGTCTTGCAGACTCAAATAGATTACGAAACAGAGGATGCGTCAGTTCCTTCGGGCATGCAATTTCCCCATCAGCAACCTCAATCTTCTCTCTCCTGGCCAGCTACTAATGGAGCAGCTCCTCGAACAAGTCACACTGATCATATGAAAACTCCAGCTCTATCAAATGCTCTCTCAAGTCCTAAGGGCCAGAGCCCAATGCCTTTTCAGTTAGTCCATTGTGCAATGTACAACTCAAATGGAAATGGAAGTCGAGATCAAGTCCTCGACTGTTCCAGCAATTCAGCTATGGAGATATGCATAAAAGGAAGCCATGAACCATAATAAACTTTCTGAGGACCATGCTTGTTTGAAAGCTGTCTCTTTTTCAAGATACAGCGATTTTACCTCTTCTCTCTTTCCTTGAACTGGAGCTCCGGAAAAACAGCGAAAACAATGTGATAGACATGTAAGATTCGGCTTTCTCTTCGGTATAAGTACACATTAAACATTTCACTCGCCATATCGGACAGATAAAGAGATTATAATCAAGTTACTAATTGGCTCTGCCTCCTCTAGGTCTTGATGTTTGTATAGATTGCCCAAAAAGCACCCTATGTGTCTTTTCACTAATTTTTTTCTTGAAATTGTCGACAGTTTTGATCTGATGAACTCGTCAGCTTATGTGTTTGGTGATAATGGAAGTGTGCTTATATTGTCTTTAAATGCTCTGTAAATGTTGCTTTGTAATATGCAGTGCTCAGTTTTGCGCAGCTGCAGGAGGTGAAGTTTTGCACAGTTGCAGGAGGTAAAATCTTCTCTCTGAACTCGGCGTTCTTTTTTTCCTTTCATGTTTTTTTTTGAGGAAAAGGTAGTATGTTACTGCTAAAGTTGTTATGCGAGCTGAGCCCACCAAACCACCTGTGACGTCCCACTTCCCAGGGGGTCACCCATCCTAGAACTACTCTAGCTCTAGCACGCTTAACTCTCATGTTCCCTTGGATCTTGCTACCATCCAAAATGCTATAGTCGGGTTAGAGATTTAGTCCTATTATATCATTTATATAGAGGACTAATCCAAATTCCGGGGGCCACCTCTCTGACAAAGCGAAGCAGCCGTAGAGGAGTAGTTGAGGATAGCAGAGTTCAGAAGAAAGGTTTGAAGGATACTTCTAGTAAATTGATAATCCAGAAAAAGATGATTAACCGTCTCTGTCTCGTCCAGATAGAGAACACAACTGCCATTCCTAGTCCATTCCTTTTAAGCAGGTTGTCTTTGGTGCGGACCTTACTCCTTAAAGACTAATCAGAGAAAAATTTTAATTTTGAGGGGAATTTTTTTTCTTTCATGTTTTTTTGAATTTGCGTTGCGGTTGTGTCATTTTCGTGACTATATGAAACATGTGTAATCTATCTTGTTATTTGCTGTTGGAATTTTGGGGGAGAAAAAATTTAGAAACCGAATTATTAATATATTCAGAAATCAAAATTAGATCAGATTGTTTGTTTGACCGATCTTCTTGAATCGTTCTTATTTTAATAATTATGAATCTTTTCTGTACTTTTTACATGTTACAAATAAGATGCGTGAAGCGAAATTTTTAAAATATTTTATTTTTTACATAAAAAATATTCTGTTAATATATATTTATAAAAAATATATGAATAAATTTTGATCTTGTTGTTATCGTATTAGAATAGATTATAATTCACATCTCATATAAATTTAGTTGAATTAAAACATACTAATATAGATATATTTTGTAAAAAAAAAATTAATTAAAATTGCAGCTTACATGAAAACAAGATAAGTTTTTGTTATACAGTGGCACTAACAAATATTGTCACATAAATTGGCCTATGACAAACCTCATACTAGCTAAAAGCTTAATTTGCAGCCACGTAAAGAGAATAAATAAAATATCAATACCCCTTAAAAAGAAAGAAAAAAAAAACAATTTGAAATAACAAAATTTGGGAAAAAAAAGTTTTTTTTTCTTTTCTTTTTTCTCTCAAAAATCACTATCGTAAGATCGTCACATCATGACAAGCGTCCGATCCCGCAAGTCTACGTCCTGATCGTCCATTCACTAGTATACAAGCCAACGAAACGGACTCATTTTTCCCGTTCCGTTCTCCTCTCACCTCTTCCCGTTGTTTGCTTCAACTACTTCCCCCTCTCTCCCTCCTCTGCTAACGTAACCCTCGTCCATGGCGGAGACTCGAGCGAGAAAGGGGATCGACGAGCTCAGGATCCATGGCGAGAAATAGCTCATAAGCTCCGCAAATGGAGCTCTCGCGTCTCTCCCTTCTTCTCCTCGTCGCTCTGGCGCTCTCCTCCTTTCCGACCCTCGCCAACACGAGAGGTGGAGACGCGATCTCAAATCGTTCAGGTTCGCTTATCTCTATCTCTTCCCACATGCGGATCTGTGATGTTTGTGTTGTTCCTTACGGTTATCTCGATTTGTCGCGAGCATCAGTAGTTTCCATTTTGATGCTGTGGTGGAATCTGATAAGATTATTTCTCTATTTGAGTGGATTAAAGCTATTTTCCCCCCTTTCCTCTGTTCCTATTCCTCTCCTTTATCTACTGCGCATCTCATCTATTGTTTTGATTTGGTTCAATTTGCTTATTATCGCTATTTGTATGTTGAGCTAGGTAATCATGAATACTAATGTAGTTATATAGCTAGTGAGCTAGTTTCGAATAAATTTTACCTTAATGGTCTCCTATTTTTAGCTTCACTTTAATGAACTTGATAGTTAGCATGTAGATATCGAGCAGTAAGTAATGTACAAGATATAGATGCGATGGTGATAGAGAAAGAGGATTTAATTTCGTCGTAAGAAAATCCTATCTGTGTTGAGCAGGCCATCTAGGCCAGAAAACTGTGCTACCTACACGGCGCCTTTTTGAGGACAAAGAGCCGCAGATTACGTATGTATCCTAATCTTCGTTCATTTTAGTCAATTCGTTGTACAAAGCATCTTTTCTTTCGAGAGCCTGATGATCAAGTTGATCAACTAATTACAGGGAAGAAATGATTCGAGGGTATATGAGCAACTCTGAACTTGAGATGGCTGTAAAGAAATTTGCGAAAAGATGTGCTAACATCTCCAGGATATACAGGTATATTCAGTTTAGTTTAATATGCATTTACGTATATGAATAATTGTGATCTCTAGTGACGCGTAAGTTTGGAGCGCCATATATATGCTTGCATATACGAATTCAAACAATCGCAAGCATTAAATTTTTCACCTTTTACTGGCACACCACTTTTGTCTACTTATGCTTACCTATTTAACATTCTCTCTATGAGGGATTCTTGAAAACTGCTATCAGCATCGGAAAGAGTGTGAATGGAGTTCCATTGGTATGCATTTTCTCACTTAAGCTGAATGAGTTATTTTTGTGCTTACCGTACCCTTTGTACTTGGTATGCAAACATAAAGTGCATTATTCCTACGTGGATAAGATTTTTTTTTGGATTTTCCTATAGTGGGTGATTGAAATTTCTGACAAGCCTGGACAGAAGGAAGCTGAACCTGCATTCAAAGTAGGTTCTAATTTGGTATCTTTTTGTTCTTCTGTTATAAGTTTGCAACATCATGCAATCAAGGGGAACGTATGCAAAATTTCTAGGCGTTCTTCATCTCCAGTTTACGCTTTGCTGCATGACACTTTTTACAGTTCATCGGAAATGTCCATGGTGATGAACCTGTTGGACGGGAGTTACTTCTACATCTTGCAAATTGGCTATGTAACAACTATATGCAGGATTCCTTGGTAAGCAGTAGCTCAACCAAACAATGAGGAAAACAAAAAAGGAGCCTTGATGTTCCTTTCATTAAATCCTAACGTTAAGCAGTATTCTTTGTTTTTTTATAAAATTCAAATGCTGAGCAGCTAATATGTGTTTACAGGCAACACTAATTGTAAGAAGTGTTCATCTTCATATTCTTCCAACAATGAATCCTGATGGATTTTCTCTTAGGAGGCGTGGTAATGCAAATAACATCGACTTGAATCGTGATTTTCCGGACCAAGTGAGTATTAAGAATATTTTGTTTTCTACCTCACGTGCGTATACTAGAGCCTGACATTAATTATAAAGTTCCGTTAATAGCTTTGTTCCTAGTTTCTTATGCATTACTAATTATTACAAATCGTTTGCTTAACATATGTGGAACTTTCACAGTTTTTTCCTATGAATGATGTTATAAGCTTAAGACAACCTGAAACAAAAGCAATCATGGATTGGGTGAAGCAACAACACTTCACAGCCTCAGCAAGTTTACATGGGGTAAATCTTTTATTTTTTTTAGCCTTTATCATAATTAGTTCAGTTTTTCTGGTAACACTGTAACGACATCAACATTATACTGGAAAGGGATTCTTTGTGTTGTCTTGTAAATACACATTATAACTTGCAAGACAGGTGCAGCTATATTCTACAAATTTAGCTTAGTTTCCTCATCAGGAGACAATGCCCCAAGTACCCTTATTGAAGAAAAATATTTCCAATCTAACATTCTTTTCAAAAAATTTCCAATCTAGCCTTATTTTTATAGATTAGAGAAAAAAAAAAAAATTAATAGTATTTATGTTTTACTTAAGAGTACCAATCTAGCCTTATTAATTATTATTTTTTCTCTAATCTATACAAATAAGGTTAGATTGGGAAATTTTTTAAAAAGAAGGCTAGATTGGGAATATTTTTTAAAAAGAAGGCTACTTGGGGCATTTAATCCCTCATCAGAGTGGTGCCATTCTATATTCTTTCCATTTATTACTGTAGCTGCAAAAATTCAACTCTCTTCATTCTTTCTGTGGGTTTAACAGTCAGTTTAATTGGGCTACTATTCTTGAGTGTCAAAAGTTCTCAGTTATCTGGAGAGCCTTCACAAATTTATAATTTATACTCTCAACCCAGTATAATTAGAAAAGGTGTGGATGGTGATGATTTCTGATAACATGAAGTGCAACTGTTTATTTCCATTTTCATTTTCGTTTAATGAACTTTGAGAAGTGTTTTTCGTGTTGAAATATCCCAATCGGTCAATTCTTGTCTAATACCTTCTTATGTTTCCCTTTGACAATTATAAAAACTCTTTCTTTTATGGATGTTGTAGGGTGCACTTGTTGCAAATTATCCTTGGGATGGCACTCAAGATACTAGGTAACTGATCTCACAATTGTAAGCATGTTACTTCCTATAAGCTAGAGCATGATTGGATTAACTCCTGTTTCTTAGCTTTATTGTGTGAAGTTATCTTTTGGGTCGCATGCTCTTTCAAGAATTTACACCTATCGTTTGTTATTTGCATAAACTAGATTGAGTTGGTTTTTTATTAAGTTTGTATTGATTTCAGGAAACAGTACTATGCATGCCCTGATGACAAGACATTTCGCTACATGGCAACTGTATACAGTCGCTCACATTATAACATGTCTCTAAGCAAAGAATTTGAAGGAGGAATTATTAATGGAGCATTCTGGTAAGGCCCACATGAATCTCAATCCACATCTTATGTTATTAAATCAACAATATTTTCTTATAATTCTTTATCCTTGTGTAGCTTCTCTATTTTTATTTTGAAAAAATGTACATCTGTTTCAGGTATCCTATCTATGGTGGGATGCAAGACTGGAATTATATACATGGGGGTTGCTTTGAGTTAACGTTGGAAATTAGCGACACCAAATGGCCAAAAGCAAGCGAGGTTATTTGTTTCTTAAGTTTCTTTCTCTTAATATGTTTTTTTCGTAAATTTAAAATAAAATTTTGCCAACTTTTGCCGTGATTTTTTCAGTTGTTATCCTTGCTAAATGTATTAAATACAAAATAATATGAGTTGTTCTTTCTGCCCGCCAAATGGTCCTGTAAGAAATCAAAGTACTGCTATAAGTTTAACAAATGCCTATGATTTAGTAGCTGGTGTAATCTGCACTGTGGATATTCAATATCCGAGAAAACCCTCCTTTATCTGTATGGTTTATAGCAATTGCATGGGATAGGAACTAGTATATGCATTCCAAAGCCCTTACAATTATTATTATTATTATTATTATTATTATTATTATTATTTTTTTTTTTTTTGAGAGAAAGTAGCATGCTACCGCTTCGTTTATTTTTGAAATAAACTTAGCTGGAAATGTGAAGCAACTAGGCTTCGAACTCGGGTCTCGAGTATCAACCACCAAGTGTTTTGCCACTTGCATTAGACACGGTTGATAAAGCCCTTACAATTATTAAGCATGGATATTTCTCTTTTTTAAAAGATTATTTGGTCGGTTATAGCGCCTAAACTAGGTCGACTGTGTAAATATTCTTTGATTCATGCTGATGCGTTTGTGATGGTCTAAGATATTTTACATTGGCTGCCTCCATGGCACTTCTACATTTGTACAACAGGAATGAAAACCTTGTCTTTCAAAATTTCTAGATCTTCTAGAATAAAACTATTGACCTAGATTTTTTTTTTCCCCTGTATTCTTTTCTTTTTGGTTGGTGCAGCTACCTGTCATCTGGGAATACAATAGAATGAGCATGTTGAATCTCGTTGCAAGTATTGTGAAGGTAACTGCTTCTGGTACATAATCACACAGTAATTGAATGAAAATTAAACAGCAATCATTAGCAGCTTGTATTTTGAAACTGCTATTAGATTGAAATACTTTTTTGTGCCTTTATTTTGTGTACCAAGTATTGTTATGCACAGTATCGCCACATATTCATCTGGTTAATACTATGTTTTCAGGCAGGGGTTCATGGAAGGGTATTCGCAGCAAATATTGGGCGTCCTTTGCCTGCTTCCGTAATTGTCAAAGGAATCGATTACGAAGTATGTTTCTTCCTACAGAAAAATAAAACTGATGTTTATTTTCAGAATTTCTTTGGTTAGTGTCTAAGGATCATTGATAATCTTACACTTTACAAAGTATGTCTGTAGGTTAATTTAGCAGTTTCTACAGAGTTTTCTAATGAATTAATAAAAAAAAAAAAAAAATGCAGGTGAATGCTAGCTGGACCTTTGGCGACTACCATCGAATGCTTGCTCCTAGAGGGAACTATGAAGGTAGTACATTCCGTTTTCTATGCAATTCCACCTCATGATAAATGCGAACGCGATATGATTATTTAGAGATTCTTTTATAACATTGAAATGAATTTTGATTACTTTTTCCAACTCTATGGCCATCCGCCATTCTTAGAACTTGTGGGGGAAATTGCATTTTCCGTATTAAAGAAAGTAATTCCTACAAAATCCTCCTTTGCTGTTTATGATAATTTAGTTCTCATGCAGAAAATTTGTCTTGCAGTTGTTGCATCTATGCCTGGTTTCCAAACAAGGGCCACACGAATTCAAGTGGAGGATGAGGCCGCAAACTTGGATTTCGTTTTAAGTCCGGAAGAAGACGCCCACACCCGCGAACTATTCCCAAACGGCTGCGATTGCAGTTGCGATGGCAGCGCCAGGCTTGTTGGGTTTTTGAGAGGAATTCATCTGGAGCTGTATCTTCTTGTTCCTGTTGTTATCCTCTTGTTTCTCTGTTTCTTATTTAAGAGGAAAAAAATGCTTAAATTCCTTCGCTATAGAGAACCAAATGCCGCGAAACGTGATCTTGCGTAAGATAGCGTTGGTCATTTATTAGGGCTACAAATTATATCTCTGGACGGCGCAGTGAAATTTGTTAGTACGTATAGAATTCCAGGTGACTAATGCGACATATTTCCCTTTTCCTTTTTATTGTTCAAAATGTAATTAATGTAATATAATGTTCGTTCCCATTTCCCAGTAGATGTTTAGGTGGAACAATTGTATGAGAAGCAATGAATAAATGTCAGGAATTTAATTGTAGCGAATAAATTAATTTAAATTGTCAATCTATTAAGTATATTAAATTCATTCTTCGATTTTTTAAAAAATAAATTTTAATTTAAATTGTTAAAATATATAAATATTAGATTAAATTGTATATGAATAAATGATTAGTAATATTTAAGTTATATTAGTATATAATAATATACATTAATAATAATAAGTCACATCGACGGGAAGGTTCGTTGACTTGGTTCAAGCTATAAATTAACATCGGTGAGCGGAAGGCGCGAGAATAGTGACGCGCTCTCGATTCCGTACTCGCGTCGCTCGCTGCGTCGCTTCCGCGCCAATTCTCTCCCTCCCTCCACACACACCCACCCCCCCGCCCTCCCCCCTCTCTCTCTCTCTCTCTTCTTTCTTCTCCCTTTCCCTCCCACGCGTCCCTCCTTCCTTTCGCCCACCTCGTTCGATCGAGAGAATTCCCCTCGCCCCGACCCCATTCCCCTCCATACACACGCGCGCGCGCGCACACACACACGAACTCCTCTGCGATCGATCGATCGATCTCCCTTTGTAGGGTTTCTCTTCGGAATTTCGATCCGAGGATGGTGGCGGTGGGGATCGGGGATGTGATCGAGGGCGTGGAGCGGATCCCCAAGGAGGCGCGGCGGATCATCCACGACCTCGCCTCGGAGTGGGGCGACGTCGCGGACGCGAAAGCCGTAGAGGTGACGCAGCTGAAGGGGGCGATGACGAACGAGGTGTACCAGATCACGTGGCCCACCGCGGCGGCGGGCCATGCCCACGGGAAGGGGTCGCCGGAGCCGAGGAGGAAGGTGCTGGTCCGGATCTACGGCGAGGGCGTGGACGTGTTCTTCGATCGGGAGATGGAGATCCGGACCTTCGAGTGCATGTCCCGCCACGGCCAGGGGCCTCGCCTCCTCGGGCGATTCGCCAGTGGCCGAGTCGAGGAGTTCATCAACGCTAGGGTACGCCGATTCCTCCCCTTAGGACCTTTATTTGTTTTTGTTTAATTTAAGTTTTATATTGAGAACTAAGAGGCTGTTGCATGTGAGTCGTGTGTAGGTTTTCTTTTTATTAATCCGATTGTGTGTGCACTTTTTCACTTTTTGTTCGAGAGATAGTTCCATGTTAAATAATAGAGCTAAGGTAAATATGTGTGCTGACCCCTCAACTGTAGCCCGTTTTTAAATAGGCTCCTTTTTGATTGTTTTATTCCTATTAGGTAAGTTGAGATTTCGTCAAATTTAATGGTTTCGCCTGCTATTTAGCTGATGGAATTGTTAACCAGTAACTGCCTGATATCCAGCGGAGTCATTAATTTTAACAAAATTCCCAAATCATATCAGAGAAGTAACTCGGATCTAAATAATTGGAAGTTGCGGGGGCGTAAATTTTAAAAAAATTTTTTACAAAAAATGAAATTGAGGGATATATTTCTACATGGGCTAGTAGTTGAGGCCGATTCCACATTTCCACGCATTTTTGCTGTAAAGTAATTATGGGTATGAAAATTATTAGTCCATGTTACCTGCTTCCCTGTCTTCTTAATTGGAGTTGTTATCAGTTGTGTTGGTTACTGTATAAACTGGACTAATTTATTAAATGAGTTCATTAATGTCAGGGTGTGTTGATTTTACTCTGCGCGATATTTTTATTTGGGTTCATTATTATGGATTTAAAAGGAGAAGTTGTTTCATATGCTTCATCTGTATGAAATATCAATTTTGCCCTATGCTTGTTTTTTGTTTTATTAATTTATGATGTGTCCTTTTGTTCAGCATGTTGAAATAATTAAGGGCATGAAAAATGTTATAACATTACCTGTTTCCAAACCTTTTTAAATGGAGTAGTTGTGGTTTATGTTTGGTGGTTAGGTAAACTGGAATATTTTATTAAATAATTTGAAAATATATCTTTAAGTTGTCAATGGGATGCATTATTTATTGTTTTAGTTAATTGCCAGTTGCTTGTGGGCTATGGCTGTTTTCATAGTTACTCCTAACCTGTCTTTGTCAAATGCAAAAAATTATGATCATACACACTGTTCTTCCTAACAGCTTTACATAATATCTGTAAAGCCTCCTAAATTTTCTTCTGGCAATGAAATTCCTTGAAGTCTTCAGGGAAATGTATGCAATTCTTGCGTTATGTAATAATTGTCTTTGTTATATGCTATAGTTCTATCTTTAGAGAAACCTAACACTTAAAAAAGTGCTGGACTAGTAAGCAAATGTGTTTGATTAGGAACAACATCAGAAGATAACCTTTTGGAAGGAAAAAAGGGATTATGATCTCTTGCAGTCTGCTGCAATCTTTTCTATACTCTGCAGAAGATACTTACTATATTGTCATACTAATATTTGAAAATATGTATTCTTACATGTTGGTCTTGATTAATTAGCTCAATGTGGTTATTTAAAATGATAGAGAATATTGCTATTGCTTATTTCTTTGTTAATCTTGTGATTATTCTATTGGTATTCAGACACTTTCAGCTGCCGATCTCCGTGACCCAGAAATATCTGCCCTTATAGCAGCAAAACTAGGGGAGTTTCATAATCTTGATATGCCTGGTTCAAAAACTGTATTTTTATGGGACAGGCTAAGGTAATTTTTTCGCTTATGGAACTTTAACCCTCACCCCATAGTAAACACGTGTACTATTACTCATTTCTCTACTTTTCTTAGAAATTGGCTTAAAGCGGCTGTTAACTTGTGTTCCCCTGAAGAGGCTGAGGAATTTTGCTTGGGGAAGATGGAGGAGGAAATAAATGTTTTGGAGAGTACATTGTCAGGGGAGGACCAGAGAATAGGTTTTTGCCATAATGATCTTCAATACGGCAATATCATGATAGACGAAGAGACAAGACAAGTGACTATTATTGTGAGTTTTTTGCTCTGTTCTATGCTACCATTAAGAACAACTGGCTTTTTGCCATCGAAATATCAACTTCATTTCTAAAATCTTCAATGTTGTGGAGGAAAATGAAATACAGTGTATATTCCATCTCTCGCTAACTTTCATTATTTCCAGGACTATGAGTATGCTAGCTTTAATCCAATTGCATTCGATATTGCTAATCATTTTTGTGAGATGGCTGCTGATTATCATACCGACACACCTCACATTTTGGACTTCAGTAAATATCCAGGTTGGTTTTTTGCTGTAAGCGAATGGTTCCCCTTTTAGCAAGTTTTGCTTAATTAAGGTACTCTTTATCGTATTATAGGTCTTTCCAGTTGTAATTGTTCATTTAATTCCTTTTGTCAGATATTGAGGAACGTAGAAGATTTTTGCAGATATATCTCAGCTCCTCAGGTAACTCCGAAAAATGACCAGGAGCTACACAGCCTTTCTGATTTTATTTATTTTTTACCTTTTACTCTTTCTTCCTTATAGAAGGTGCTTATTTTCTCTCTGTTCAATTTTTTTGAATAGGTGAAAGACCAAATGATGTTGAAGTTGAAAATTTACTCCAATCGATTGAGAAATATGCTCTTGCTAATCATCTAGTTTGGGGCCTTTGGGGAATAATATCCGTAAGACACATATTCTTCTGCCTAATTTTACACAGTGAATTTGAAAGTAGTTGATGCTTCCTCTTTTTCCTGATTCCAAATCTCTCTCTCTCTCAGGAGCATGTAAATGAGATTGACTTCAACTATGTGGAGTATGCCCGGCAGCGGTTCCAACAATATTGGCTGAAGAAGCCTGTACTTTTTGGATCCAAGTAGAAGATTGAATGATCTCGGCATTCCTCCTGCTGTTATTGTCTTTTTCGCAATATATGTAAATACTTTCTATGTCTGTTATTTGGCACTCAAATTGTATGACTTTGTTGGCGTGCAGCAGTGCTTGTCTAGCAATATACATATTTTCCTTAAGATGATTGTATCAATTTTTGACTAGTTTCTGGTGATCAGAAGCATATGCCAATAATGTGAGCTAACAATTTTTAATGAAGCATCAGGTCGGTCAAGCATTCTTTTGTAGTTTGCATTTCTGATTAATTTTTAACCTTACTTGGATCCCTAAGATAGATTGGTCTCTGTCATTCCATTTGAATCTGTTGCAAAAGGAATTGCCTTTGAGGTACTTTACTCGTACTTAGATCAGTATATTCAGAATGCCTAAAATATGAAAGATCACAGTATCTTATCTCAAAGAAGTCATTTTTCATTTCTGTTTTGGCGTATTACTACTGGCGCACTGGCTCTAGCTTACATATGAAAAACATAGTACGATTTTACGATATCTCATTTCAACAAAGCACCAGTGGTCTAGTGGTAGAATAGTACCCTGCCACGGTACAGACCCGGGTTCGATTCCCGGCTGGTGCATCCCTTTTTTATGAATTTTTTTTTTTTTTTTTTTTTGAAATTGAAAAAAAAAGTAGCGAGCTATCCGCTTTATTCATTACGAGCATTTTTTTTGCGAAAAAAGTAGCGACCTATCCGCTTCATTCATTACGAATATGAATTTGGCACATGAATTTGACAATGAATTTGACAATAAGAGTGAGACAGCAAAATCTCTAGAGAGAAAAACAATGCGAAAAAAAAAAAAATCACCTTGTAGAGGGAATCCGCCTACTGAATAAAGGCGTTGGAGATCCGAACAGAGACGTTAAAGATCTGTCCACTGCGCTAGCACATTTCTAGCCCACACAACAGCGTAAAGAGAGTTGGACTGAATTGCTGGAAATTTTTTTATGAATTTTTTTTTATATTTTTTCTTGAACTCACCTCATTTTCGTAGAGGTCATTGGAAATGTTTCTATACTCGGCTCACAACATCATATGTGAATCACGGCCAATGAGTTAATCCTCTATTGATTTTGTTCTGTTTTGTTTGTTTTTGAAGGTAGATTGATAGGTAGTCCATGAAGAATGACGTGGTGGGCCAGGTTCAGGCAACAATTTCTTTAATTCATCCGACACTTTCAAAGGCCACCTCCTCCCTCCAAGTAATATGAAATGTATAGACCCGTTCCACCATGTCAGCTGTGGACCGCTCCTTAATTAACCCCGTCCTATTAAAGTAAAAACCTTCATTTTCAAGGTTAAAACAGAAACACATTAAAAAATAAACATCTCAAAGCCCACTTAATAAAGCTACGCGTGGGCCATTTGGCCCATTAGATTCGGCCCATATTGTACAAGTGCTCCTACTTATTTGGCCCAACATTTATTAATTGGTCGGCGTTAGTTGTTACATTCAAAATAACTGTTTCTAAATAAAAATCCACTGCAACAAACACTCACTGCATACTACTATAATAACCTTACCTAGTTACATCAAATAAAACGACAACATGTTGAAAAATTCACATGGCAATAATTTGAAAGGAAGCAAACAAGACCGTAATCCGAATGCCATAAAATCGATACTTTCTCATCACTCAGGTGAGCGCAGTTTGCGAAGGAAGCGCACACAGCGAACGAAGATCGTCGACAATTGAATCAATAAGAGCATGGGACTTTGCGGTCCCTGCAAATAATAAATGTTTAGGTGCTTCGGCACGATCAAAGTAGAATGCGCCTGGGACTAACTTCTCTTTTGGTTGTGAGGCTAACCAAATAACAGTATCTGCTCCCTGCTCGCTTGTTCTAAGCTTTCCCGATAACCTGGAAAGCAAGTTTGTGGAAATGTATTTGATCATAAATAATACTAAATAAGGGAAAAAAGAAAATAACCTAGGAGGCGAATAGTTACCTTTGTGAAAAATCAGGCAAGCTTTTAGCTACACCTGGTGTCTCGGCCCAACCCGGATGCATCGAGTAGAAGCCAACTCCCTTTTTGCCGTATGTTTCCGCCCATTTTTCAGTAAGTGCCACCTGAAAATATGTTGGTACAGGGAGACAACTCCAGAGATGTTAATTACAGCCAAAATTGGACTGGAAGGGGGAGAACTAACAAGGAAAATAAGTTGACAATGAAAGGTATATGTGAACAGCACTCAAGAATTCAACTCAACGAAAAAGAAGTACAATTCAGAATGCTGTACTCAATAAAATGAGACAGCAACTTTTAAGTTGAGGAGAGACTAGAGTAATAGCCCAGCTTTGATTGCAATTCCTCATCAAATTAGCTGCTGTATGTCGATGCTCCGATTTTCTTATCTACTACAAGCACTAACACTCGCGATGGAACTCCAAACACTGCTCACCTGAACCCTCTTGTTTCGACCATACTGTAATGTCCCGTCAAAGTTGCTTCCACTGAACTGCAATAGGAAAGGATGGAAACAGACGGTCGAATCAAAAGTAGCAATAGAGCAACAAAAATACACAACACTAGAGGTGTACCTGCAAATCCTGGGTCAAAGGAGCTGTATACATTCCACCAGAGGAGACTGTAATTACACGAGCATCGGGTGCTGCTTTCTCCAAGAGTGGCATCATCAATTCTGTGATAGTATAAGTAGCTGCCACATTCACAGCAAAGTTCAACTCCAATCTGGTAAGATATTGTTAACACCAAAATCAAGCAATCAGTTTCGAAGTGGCTAAAATTAGTCCTACACCACAGCTTTATCTTCACCTTCGTATGCAAAGTTGGGATTACATATACAAAGTGCATGGTAAAATGACATACCCTTCCGGTGTAATTACTCTGTTTTGTTCAAGTAACCCAGCATTGTTAACCTAAAAGAATAAACCCCGTCAGCTGTAAAATGGTTTTGAAATTTTACACACCAAATAATTATTCAATATTTTATAATGAATCAACTTACCAAAACATGAACCGTTTTGTCATCTGAAGAAAATTTAGATACAAATGACTTCACGTTGTTGATGGAAGAGAGATCACAGACCTGCCAAACACAACAAAAGGATTGATTATAGTAAAATAGAACTTCCTTTTGCAATTTATCAACAAGTTGATAGATGCAAAGACTACGGGAAAAAAAAAAAACCATATCTAATTATTACAATCTAATATATGAAAGCACCAATTTACAACTAAATCGATTTGTTTTGACTAAATGTTGTAACTAAATGAACATTTTAGCCATCACACCTCCAGATGAACATTAGGGTTACCCGTGGCAGACTGGATTTTAGAGAGAGCGGCCTCGCCTCGCTCTTTACTACGACAGACCATATAAACAGTTGCACCACTGAAAGAAATATAAGATAGCACTGTGCGTGAAAATATATTTCCTAAGAGTGATTATGAAAAACCTAACATGATAATAACACATCAATCTGAAAAGAGAATAAATACATTACCGTGAGGCCAGACCCTCCGCAGTTGCATAACCGATACCAGAATTAGCTCCTGTGACCACACAATTTTTCCCTTCCATTCGAATTTGCGTATCTTCTTCTTTGAACTTTTTTGCATGTTCTCTGATTTGTGTATATCATGCATATGAATTATTGTCACTCACTATGGTAGGAAGATGGATTATCTACTAGAACTTGATGGAATGTTCTAAACTAAAAAATAACTAAAGGTAAGGTAGCAAAATAAAATTTTCTAAAATCTATAGCCTATACCTTATCCTTTATTTCTTCTATCTCGCCATTAATATGCAATAATCCTTGTATCTTATAATAGAAATGCAAATCCTAAAGCATCTACGCGTCTTTTGGTTCGACACTCAACTTGTGTCTCATCTATATCTTCATCCAGCTCAAAACCCCCTTCTTTTCATTGCATTAACCAACTTAGGCAAAATGTTAATTTCATGCGTCTTCGTATCTTAACATTTGCACGCATCACGACACAATCAATCTTAATATCCTACGCTGACGGGACCAAAATCAATTAATTGTATTTCTTCCACAATCAACCAATTAAAATTCCTTACAACCTTTCAGATTCGCGCCACCTATGATGAATTTTCCTATGCATAGTTAGCACTACCATCCTGCAATGTTTCGAATCGGCATCGCCGAACATCTCAATTGCTAAACTTTGTTGCTTTTGCCAGATCAAAAGATCCTCATTTCAAGTTCTTAAAAACTAGGCACATTTAGCATAGTTTATTTATTTATTTATTTATTTAAACACAACATACTAACATCCTCAAATTTGTGAAACACTGATTTCAATTCTCTTCTATATAGAATGAAATTATTGGCCCCAAATTATACACTAATCCACACAAATTTTTTTTTTTGCCAAAATAATAAACTAAAACCCTAACAGTAATAGCACCCCTAAAAATAAAAAACAGAGATCAATTAAAAAACCAAAAAAAGAAGTGATTAATGAGAAAGGAATAGAATTACTCGAATCCAGATTTGGTGAACTGCGTCAGCCCATACAACCCGAAACCCGCTGTTCTCCATGCCTGCAAAACAAACAAACAAAAAAAAAAAAAAAAAAAAAAAAAAATCCAATTTTTTTTTTAAAAAAAATTACAACAAAAAACAACAGAATATGTACAAAAAAATCACTTCAAATTCCAGAAGAAAAAAAAAAAAAAAGAATTTGGGTGTTACCTTCTGAAGGAACATTTTTTTAAATTTAAATATATGCAATATTATAACTCAGTCAAACGTATATTTATATTACTATGGATTTTGGATTATTAAATTTCTGGAAAGTGAGGTGGTTCTATGCCCACGACAACGGGAGAAGAATATGAGAACCCACGTGAGGAACAATACGCGAATAAAAGAAAAAAATGTAAAATATTTGAGGACTGAAGTGCAAAATTTGCAATGTGGGCCAAATCCATATAATTTATATGGGCCGAGTTAAAGCATGAAAATTTATATAATATTTCGGGCCCATGTGGGAGCAGTGTGGAACCACCACCACCACCATCACCATCACCATGGAGAGCCATGGCGATTCCTCGGTGGATCGGCGACCTCGAGCCGTGTTCATGGCGTTTGGCACCAAAGGCGACGTATTCCCAGTCGCGGTTAGGGTTTCTTCTCCCTCCTCCTCTTCCTCCTACTCCGAACCCTAGGATTGGATCGTTTAGGAACTCTATCAACTACTCATCTACGTTGTTCTTTACCTGTAATCGAAGCAAAATCAGGAAGCTAAATTAGCGATTCATCTATGTAACGATCGAAATCATCACTTATTCGGTATCTGCTCAACATTTGTAGTTTCATCAGTGATTGTGGAGTGTGGAGCAAAATAGAAGTTCCGCGTAAATGTTTTGCTTCTGCTGTCATTGTAAATTCTTGAGAATCTACTTTGTTTGGTGTCATAAGCGGATAAATTCACCATCTTTTCATTTATAGGCCATTGCTGCAGCATTTGCATGTGACCAGCAACACTACCGTGTGGTTTTAATCACTCATTCAGCTCATCAGGTTGACTCCCGCTTGCTCCTTTTTCTTTATTTTTGATTTTTAATTTGTAATCCCCTTCTGTTGCTTGAAGAACTGGTAATATTGCAGAGTTTAAGTGGAAATTTGTCTGCAAAAAACATTACCTACATGCCAGTGTCCACTCCACCTGTTCTTTCAATCCACCATCGTGGCAATATCTCAGGTTAGATCTCTGGAAAGAACCTGAATTCTTCATCTTTGTTATCAATTGATGTTTTTTTTTTTTTTTATTTGCAAATAAATCTAATATGTTTTAATGTTATTTTTTTGTGAATCAGATGTTGAAAAAGCATCTTTCTCCCTGAGGAAAGAGGTCATTCAGACAGAAAATAGGCAGGAATGCTTATCTGCACTGGAAGAAATTTTTAGAGATGCTCCAGGCACAGAGGGTGATTTCATTGCGATCAATTTCTTTGCTTTGGTAGTGAGAAAGGAGAAAATATTTCATATTTTGCCTTTTTAGTTTAGCATGAAATATCTCTTGATACCTTTTCTTGACGTGCCTCTCTTCTCTATGTTTTTTTGAGAACAAGGTAGCATGCTACCGCTTCATTCTCTCTTCTCTATGTTATTTGCACTTATTGGTTGTTTCACAGTTAGCTATGTTTACTTTATGATCCAGGAAGGCTGGCATCTTGCAGAATTATTTCAAGTTCAATGTGTTGTTACTGCTCCTTATGTTGTTCCATATAGGTATAACTTCAAAAACTGCTCCAAAAATTGCATGCTAGTATGTAAAGACCTTCTGTATTTTCTTTCCTTGTTGAATTCCATTTAAGTCTCCCTTAGCAATTGATTCTAGTTCCACAAGTCATAGATTTTTAGTTTTGTTGTTTGTTTTAGCTATATATAATTTTGATGGACGTGATTAGGCTTGGATAACTATTGTAATTTATTTTCTCCTTTAACATTTCTCTATCTTGCACAGTGCACCTTCATCATTTGAACGTCGGTTTAAACAGGATCTTCCTCTGCTGTACAAATATTTCCAAGATGCTCCTGCAGACACTGTATGCAAGATCATTTGCTGCCTTTGCTTCTTTCTTTCATGTGTCTTGTTGATTGATTTTACCACATTTTTTTCAACCTGTTTATGCATCTCTAAGCTACTACATGTAATAAGCTCCATATATTGTTGCCTAGTGAATCATTCTCTATGTCCATATCAAGCTTATGCAATCAAGATTTAATCTTAGCTACACCTTTAGAAGAAAAATATAGGTTAAATTTTTTGAAAGTTGATTTACTTTTTGCACCATAGTGATGTCTTATTTTGTATAGTTGATAGGTTTCCTGGAAGGATGTCGTCCACTGGATGTGGCCACTCTTCATGGAAAATTGGGGATTGTGGAGAAGTAATAATTTAAATCTAAGTCCTGTTCCTTTCATGGTGGGTGCGACCATCTACAAAGATTGAACCCTTTTTAGTAGTTTTCATATATTTATTGCAGTTTTTGAACATACTCGTGGAACTCTTTGATATGTATACTTATTTTTTGATTCTTTTTTGAAAAACTGTAGGATCCAGTAACAAATCTTCCACTGTGGCACATGCGAACTCAATCACCGGCTCTGCTGTAAGACTCATACGCATAATCTAATTGCGGACTATATCTAGAAAACTCCATTTTGATTACAGAAGCTATGTTGGAAAAAGTAGCCTTCATTTGTCACTCTTTAGATTTCAATTAACAGATGGAGACGTAATTTTATTCCTTTGCCCCTGAGGTTTAATCACTTATTTTGCTCTAAGCAGGTATGGATTCAGCAAGGAAATTGTCGAGTGCCCAGGTACCCATTTAATTTGCTTTATTCAACACTTTGTTCTTTAGACATTAGTAGCCTTCTACTAAATAGCCTCAGGAATTGATTTTCAAACTTTAATTTCATTCAGTCTTGGTGATTCTGGTTTGTTAACACCAAACATTCAAATGTTCTCTTTATTCTTTATCGTCGAAGCGTGATATCTGAAAAGTCCTAAGATCTGAAACGCGTAATTAACACTTGCCAGGGTATTGGCCATCAAATGCTCATATCTGTGGTTTCTGGTTTCTTCCTATGGAGTGGCAATTCTCGTGTAATAAATGTGCAGAAAAGTTTTCTCTGAGTTCTTATGGATCACTGACTCAAGTGAATGAACTATGTCCAATTCATGCTGACCTACAACACTTCCTCAGAGAAAGGTCTACCCTATGCTTACCTATATTTGTTGGGCTAAGTTCTATTGGAAGGTATATACTACTGGTCTTCACAGTTTCATACTTTTTGAGTTTCCAACCAAATGTTATAGTTTTTTTGATATTATTAGGTATAACTTAGATATTTTTTTTCTCCAACATATTTCTTTAGCTCAATTCTCCCTAGTCTTTGTGTTGTCTCTAAATTTTCTATTGGATGGCATTTATCCTTTGCAGCATGGGCTTTCTTAGAAACCCTCGAGCATTTCTTATGGTGCTTGGAGCTGTGATAGAGACCACAAATTATAAAATTATTCTTTTTTCATCTGGATACAAGCCATTAGATACTGCTATCCAATCTATTGCTAGTGCATCATCAACTGCATTGAAGCCATGCACTTCCGGTGATGATAGCACTGTCATCTTCAATGGCCGGCTCTTTTGCTTTTCTGGGTAAGAGCTTTCCAGATGGTCATTAGATGCTTCCTCTAGGCGTCTCTTCTTACTGATAGATGCACATGTTGTTTATTTCGTTGATTTTATGTACATACAGCTCTGTTCCATACAGCTGGATTTTTCCTCAATGTGCCGTTGCAGTTCATCATGCTGGCAGGTCAGTTTGCAAAGATGTTTATTGAGGGGTTTACATGCGGTAATCCCTAAAATATGGATTTTTCTGGACAAATCTCGTTAATTGACTTTTGTCTTTACTTTCTCAACAGTGGCACTATCGCTGCAGCATTACGTGCAGGAATCCCTCAGGTTTTAATCGCCACTTACTGTTTATATTTTAGTCTTGTGACTTCTGTTTCATTTCTCTTCTTATCTAAACTGCCAACCTTTTAGTCTAGGAGATGCTGTAACTGCCTTGGCTCTTGTACACTCTTCTTAACTACCTTCTGCAATCATAAAATTTTTCTTTTCAATAGACTTACAGCAGTATAAACATTTCCTTTGCTTGTAATCATGGAATCTGTATTCATTCATCTTTTTTTTTCTTTTTTGGTGCGTAATCACTTAATTTTGATGCATTTATCCTGTTGTACATAGTTATGTGAATTGCTCAAGACACTGATGAACAATCTGTTATTTCCAATGCTACAAAGATTCACCCATTACAATGACCTCTTATCTAGTCATGCTCGGGAAAGCATATATGAATGTTATCCAGTTATCAGACAATTACATATATGCCTACTATGAAAATAAGCCGGCTAGTTCAAGATAGCAATACTGAGGATTGGTTGATTAATCATACAAAATGAGCAGGTAATGGACTTAAAGAAGAATATTTGGGTATATGCAGGTATTGTGTCCCTACCTACTAGATCAATTTTACTGGGCTGAGAAGCTTTGCTGGCTTGAAGTTGCTCCAGAGCCATTACAGAGACAGCATTTGACTCCGGATAATGATGATTCAGCAAGCATTGTTGAAGCTGCCGAGGCCCTATCAAGGGCCATTAGATTGGCACTCTCCCCTGAGATGAAAGGACAAGCGGCGAAGATAGCTGAGAGAGTATCATCTGAGGTATGTATCCGATGCAATCAACCGAATTGTTCAGCTAGCTTTTTCTTTACTTTTAGTTTACATTTTGATTCATTCACTTTTTATATCACCACTTGTAGGATGGTATTGGAGATGCCCTTAAGGTTTTAAAGGAAAAGGTGACCTCTCCATTCAAAAGGCGAAAGGACTACTAGATGCTCATAATCATCCAAGAGACACTGCACTTCTTATATTCTGTGAAAAGTTGATAGCAAAGAAGTTAAATGGCTGTGTGACTTGGACTAATTCAAAATGTAATTTATGGTTCAATTGGACATTCTTTGCCACCCCACACTGAATTAATTATAGTGCCGCTTGAGTTTATGCTAATACAAAATACAGCATTGAGTTAATAATAGCTGTTCATTACCTCAAATTTTGCAGTGTGTGTGATTATGTTATATGCATCACTGTTAATGGAAAGAAGTTTATTTAGAAAACCTTAACTTGATGTCGTAGTTGTATTGTTCAGTTCACTTGTCCTTAACACTTTGTCTGGAAAGAAGTAACGCTTTGCTATGTAATCTCTGTGTTTGTATTAACTCATGAAAACTCCTTCGCATAGTAATAATAACACCAAGTAGCATACTAGTGCAAAATATTTGTGTTTCATGGCATTGAAATATTACAAAATGTGCAATTATAGTGCACAGGAGGTGCTCGAGATTATTCCGTGTTTTCTTGTAATGATCAATTGAATAGAGCAGGAAGAGCAGTGCCGAGTTTCTACCGCGCCCATGCGTTACCGTCCTGCATGAATAGCAGACAACTAAATTACTTTGTGAGTCTAATAAGAATGTCAATATAATTTAGTTTGGCATGTGACAATGACCTTGAGCTTGAAGTATTAAACTTTACTACCAAGTAGTTAGTTATTAACTGAAATTGGAGGATTTCATGGAAGGAGAAACTGACCTCTCCTTGCCTGATATTGTCCATTCCAATTTCAAAATCGAAATCCGACATTATTTCATCGTCTTCTATCTCTGCATCAGTTAATGTGAGAGCCTTCTGAAGCTTCCTATGGCAGAATACTTCAACCTCCGCCACGTAAACGGCTGTCACTGGTCGATGATCAGAAAGCGTCAACTCAGACCTTCTGTACTTCACCAGCTTTGTGCCCTTTCCAAATGTTAGGACACGGTCACACCTATAGTAGTCAAATATAATACTATGTTCAACATATACGCAGGAAACTGAGGAAATTTAGAACTTTCAAAAGCAATTATGTAAAATCAATGTATGTTCAGAGTCAAGACATAAGCTCAGGAGCAGCATCTAATGGGGGTGGGGGGGGGCAGCACAAATTTTTGGCCTTTGGAAAGGTACAATTTTGCCAGCAGCCTTAATGTTAGAAGTAAGAAACTAAAGACAAACTAAAAAATAATTGTGCTAGGAACAGTATAATGTTAGTACCATGCTGGAGATCTTCTTCCACCCTTTGGATCATCTCCAGTGTATCTCTCTGAATTGAACTCATATTTATAGGTAGGAGGGAATTTTATAACACCTTCAGACCATCCATCGAAAGCCCTTCCCTTCTTCAACTCATGTTTTAGCTTCAAAAAACAGTAAAAGAATTTCAGTAAAACCGTCAGTCAATGTTCCGCGATTGATAAATGCAAAACTAGTGATAGACAAGCTCTCTCCATCTATTTACTCTCAAATTCAATGCATAATCTGAAAAATCAAGAGCAACTATAGTTCTTGCTTTGCAGTTGGAATTACCACCTCTTGTTCTTTAAAGAAGTTAGCTTACCTGATCGTTCTCAGCGAGCTGAGACAACTTGCTTTTGGAGATGAGCTCATGAGTTTTCTCATAGGATAAATCAATGCGGTAATTTAGATCTCCAAGCCAGAAAATTCTTCTGCAAGTAATTATAATAGTAAGAAGTAAATACTTGAAGGAAGCTTGAGAAGCAGCTAAGAGAATTAAATTCGAGCGCAAAATTTATTAGAAAACACTAACAAGATTAGAGCTAGGTTGAACCGATAATAAAAATGGCAAACACATTAAAATCGTGGAGAAAAACAAGGGTAATCTAAATATATCGAATGTCTAATTTGAGATTATGTAGCAGCAGATGGATGTTACACATACTCGTGGTCATGGATAGTTTTTGGCAATCTGACATCGGCAACCGCACTAAATTGTGTCCTACGGTGAATTTCTCGTACATCTGCGTTTCTTCGAAGCTCATCTCCAACTTTGTCACCTGATGACAGGTGGCTACATACAAAGCAAAACAGTGTCTGATATATAGACATGCTGACTGATATTGAACCCTGGAGCACATTTAAGTCTACATGAGAATGATTACAAATTTTGGCCAGCTTTCTTTATGCATAGTGAAAGAACAATGCCAGCGGAAAGTTAAATACAAATACAAGTAGCGGCATACGTAAACAACATAAGAATATAAGAAGAAGGAAATCAACAACAAATTTACATCTAAATAGTAAATTGGTTTTTTTCGCAAAGAAACATTTGTAATAGGATTCAGAAAGTCTTCGATTTTGGTTGACACCATGACAAGATTCAGGAGATCATAATAGATTCCATTGAATTATCACCATGCAAGAAAATACAGGGGAACAACAGCTAACTATTAGTATTTATATTTGTAGAATGCCCAAATATATTGGAAGATGGATAAAAGCTAATGAATGGGGGGAAAAACTTGCCTTGTTGCCGATATAACCCATGACACCGACTCCAACTGTAGACACTTTCAAGTTCTGAATATGCTTCCTGAGGCTTCGTCGAACCCATATTGAAAGGAAAATCCCAACCATTTGCTTGCTTATTATCCTCACAAAAGGTGGCCTCTTCCTTTTCTGTTTAAACAAGTCTAGATCAAGATCAGGAACCAACTCAATATTCGCCGAATCCTTGTAGTCATCATGCCGTAGCTTGAGTGAGCTATAATTTCTAAAGGACTTGGCCGATTTTAAGGAATTTGAATTACTCAGAGCACATTTAGCTAAGACATCCAATGATTGTTCTGGCCAAATCAAACCAACTCTCTCCGAGCTGCTTAATGTTTTGATTAGCTTCTTTTGCAGGGTAGTTGGTTTTTCTAAGATACCACTTTTGTTGCTCAATAGAAAATGGTCCAACCTATTTAATCTCTTCATAGAAAAGTGCTTTTGATGGTCAAGTTCCTCCTGTGAGCTAACATCAGTACTAGAACTGCAGTTAGAAGTAATATCACAATTCGAACTGTCCACTGAAGCCGTGTATTCTTCGCTTTCAGGAAAACTGTGGGCCTTTTCATCATTATCGGCTTCGCTATCGGTTTCAGGGAGTAATTCATCGTCAGTAAAAGCCGCTTCTGATGATGGATTGAACCTCGACGGAGAAGAAGGAACACTATAGCATTTATACTTTGGTTTTGATGGCTGAACTCTATTCAGAGTCTCGCGGATTAGACATTCCCATTTTGGGACCGGGCGGCCATCCTCGGCACCAAAGATGTTTCCAGCATTTAATGGAACAATCTCCTGAAGTCTGCAAGGTAAAGAACACAGCAGGAAAAACACCATTCTGTATCAAGTACTACATTTTTGTCTAATTCAAGGTTAAGAAACTTTGTAATCATCATCGCAGTTTTCTGCTTTATTTTGTAGGAAAACATTACAGTCTTCAAATATGAACATGATGCCTGTATTCAAATTTCAAGAAAATGCAACACCAAGTTTCAAAATATATACATAATGCTTGTGTTTAAACCAGAAATTTAAAAATACACATACATAACTTCTACAGGATAAATGTTATTACACATTAATATAAATAGGGGGAAAAAGAAGTTACCCAAGCACGTAAATATCGGCAGGATCCTCCATCTCTAGCCACTCAGTGATGTCCAGGTTATCTGGTGGAAGTCTCCCTCCAGCATTCCAGGTACCTATGCAGATCCTGTCAAAGAGCGTAGCTTTCGATCACAGTAGAAAGCAAGATACTTCTTGTGTTATAACAGTCGACTTTATACGAAATAGTAGAACATCAGGAAAAGAGAAGAAGATATCTTTGTAATTTAAAGAATAAGATCATAGATACTGATTACAAATGGCAGCTAGAATAAGATAAAGAAGGATGATTGAGTTTTTTTTTTTTTTTTTTGAGAGAAAGGAAGGATGATTGAGTTAAAGCATACATACTTGAGTTCTTTTGTGTCGATGTATTGTGCACGAAGCGTCTCGGAGTTCCTTCTTCGCCACTTGTATGGAATGCTCTCCAAAGGTTCACCTGTTACATAAAAAGCCATTAGATCATTGCAGAGGCAATAGAACTAGAGCAAGCACATTAGTAATAATATGCTAACATAGATGTTATCTTAATTTCAGCGTCGATTGTCGCGTATAAAAGAACATTTTTTGTAAAATTATTGAACATAGAGAGAACTTAAGAGCATCCTGCTTTAATACCATGTAATTAAAATGACAGATGTAAACAAACTTGTCTATACTCGATATTGACTCATAACATCTTTTCAATCAATTTGAAATGTTTGCCACTCAAAACATTGAATTTTGTAGATTCGACAAACATACCGGCGGTCTCAGCTCGAAGCCCACCAACCCTTCTCTCCTGGTCAGGCGCGCAATTACAGTTCTCTACAATCAAAAGCCAAAAATTTATTATTCAAAAACGGAAATCGACTAGAACATATTAAAATTAAAGAGACCTTCTTCGTCGAATTCGCTCTCGTTGTCTCCATCATCGGCGCTGAAATCGGAATCCCTGGTGCTGATGTTCAGCCATTTCTTGAGAACAATCTTTGGCCAGAAGACCTGCAACCGATCGATTTGAAAACCAGTCATTAATTAAGGCGATGAACAAACAATCAAAACAAGATAACACATAGCCATTAGAAAGCTCAATCTGAAAGATGAAAAAACTCTTAATACTACTATATACAAGCTAAATTTATTTATGGTTGATTCTACTAGTAATATATAAACTGAACCAACACTTGAATACAGAAACTCTTGCACATTTGTAAAATACTAGAAATTCCTAGTTATAACTAAACAGTAAATGATGTTCTTAGAAATACTAATGAGATTACTAAGTCAACAAGTTTGTGGATGAGATGAAACAAGGATAGAGTAATGCTTACCTCTCCTTGCTTTCTTGGTCTATGCCTCATTTGTGGTGAAGAGGAAAAGAGAGAGGAAGAGAGAAAAAAGAGCTTCTTAATTTGTTGAATAGCACCTCTGCTTAATTATGCTTCTTCAGTGGGCTGCTGTTCAATAGCACCAAAGAACACTAATGAGAATGATTTGGAGAAAATAAAAATGGTGGTTTAACAAATATATAGAGAAAAGTAGGAGTTTGGAGAACTATTTTGCCTGTTGTAGTTCAAAGATTAAATCATTAATACTTGATCATATTTAATTATTCCCAATTAGCTAAAGTGGCCATTTTACCTATCAGTAAAGCAAAGTGTTGTTGTTTATTTTTTAAAAAAAAAATTTAGCTAGAAATATAAAATAACTGCACTTCAAATTCGGAACCTTGAATATCAACAGCCAAATTTTTTGCCATTTGTACTAAGGACGTTCAATTATATCCGTTTATTTGTCACGTGATTTGGTCGCTTAAATATATATAGTACAGCTGAATATAATATTTAATGCGAATTTGTGGAGACAAAATTATTAGTTTTACAATTCCTACCCATCAGAATAAATTGACATTTTCAATGTGCAAAACGGTTTCTTTATATATTTTTTTGAGAGAAAGGTAGCAGGCTACCCGCTTCATTCAACAAAAGACTGAACTCGGCTTCTTTATATATTTTTTAGTTAACATATACTGAGATTCTCAAATCTATATGTAGGACATTTCTTTTTTTGTAATTGTTTTGATTAGTTTTGAATTAGAAATTTTAATTTGAATAAATCTATTAGTTGGTAGCTATTAATTACTATAGCTTATAGCTTAATATGTTAACAGAGATTAAAATTAGTGATGAGCTGATTAAAATTTGTAATTTAATTGGACATAATTACTCAACTAAAAATAAACCAAAAGTTAAAAAGGATTGTAAATAAGAAAAAACAAAAAAAGTTGAGAAAGCCTTTCCGACTATTTTAAAAAATAAAAGAGAAATAATAGCTGATGCGGCACATCAAATCAAATGAAGGTGGAAGAAATATTTTTTTATTGAGTAAATTAAGAGAATAATTAAATCCAAAGAGCTATTCATAAAGTTACAACAAAGAAAAGTTAAAAACAAATAAATATATATATTTTTTTCTTGAATAAAACGGTAATATATTATTTTGTTCTTAAAAAAAAAAAAAAAAAAGGTTTTGAATTTGTTTCTTGTGATCTCTTAACATCGCCAATCGTTTTCCAAGAGTACTAGAGACGTAACAAATGTTTCCATCGACAAAAATGAGTCCTAATTACTCAAAAAATTCTGTATTCCTGCATATGTAAATCGTGAGAGAATAATTAAAATTGATGACTAATTAAAAATAGTAAAGATGCAAAGTGACAATTTCTCTTTTCACACACTAGTACTATGAAAAATAGTAAAGATGCAAAGTGACAATTTCTCTTTTCACACTAGTACTATTTCGAGCAAGAGATACAAAATAAAACTGTTGTTGAGTGGTCCATTACCTAATATACCAAATAGAAACTTAGATTCCTTAGAACATGCTACATAATAAGATATATAAATTTAACCCACTATCTCAAAAAAAGAAGAAGAAGAAAAAGAAAAAAGAAAGAAGCATAGGATGAGCTATGAGCCTATGATACGTTGTTACGAAAAATGTTTTTAAGGAGATTACACAAACCATTACAAATTCGAAACTATATATATGTTAACTTTTTGTATGATACTATATATACAATATTACACAAAATATCAATTTAATAAAAAAATGATCCAAGAATTGCATTAATAAAATTTAGCATGTGAAAATTACAAAATATTTATGATGAAGAGTTGACCTACAATCTTGTTAAATTAGCCTAATGCTAGTTTAATTTTATAGTACCAAAATAGAGATCCTCGACAAGACAACTCAGAAACATATATATATATATATATATAGAGAGAGAGAGAGAGAGAGAGAGAGAGAGAGAGAGAGAGAGAGAGAGAGAGAGAGAGAGAGAGAGAATTGAGCTTCTATGTTTGTAAAAGTACCAAGTTATTTGTGCTTATAAGTTTTTTACCCTTGGATGTAGGAATGTGCGGTTAGAATGATGGTGGGCCCCTTGGATTTAATAGGTGGTTGGTGAAATAGTATGATCTAAGAGGTAGAATTAATCAAAGGATTAGATATAACGGTAAAAAATTTATAAGCACTAATTGCTTGGTGCTTATACAAGCACAATAGCCGAACTATATATATATATATATATATATATATATATATATATATATATATATATATATATATATATATATATATATATATATATATTAATGTAATGTAAAATTGAATTTAATTACAAGTTGATGGATGAGAACCTTTAAGGAAGAGGCCAAGTACTAGTGAGTCACAAGTTTTACAAGTCAATTAGGTAGCTTGTTTTTTATTTTCCATGAGAATAGCTTAATTCGCTTGGGTTTGGACCCATATTTTGGTTAATTGTTGTTAATTTCCACATTAACTATGTGTGTCCCTATCTAAAGTACATTTTTGTAAGTATATATTTAACAAAAGATTCGCATTCCTAAAGAAAAGGACAATAAATGTCACGTGAATTAATTAATTTTATTTCATTTTCTCCCGGGGAGGAATGAGGAATTTTCATCCCTTGCAACTTGGCCTATTTTAAGCAATATTTCCTGAAGCGGCAGCATGCTGCCTTTTTCTCAAAAAAAATATTTTCTGAAGAGATATATATATTGAAAATTATTCTTACTTCTTATAAATTTTAATGAAAAAATTGATAGCTAGCTGGTGAATTTTGAATGATTTTACTCAGCACATAAAACTTTGTAGACGTTCGGCTAGATGAAACAACTCCTTACAATTGCAAAAATGCCTCGAGCGTTTCAAAGAAACAGTAACAATATTTTTATAAATTTTAACTCTTTATATTTAAAACTTAAAATCTCAATTTAATTTCTACACGGTAAAAATTTATTAATACTGTTTGGTTGCCGAAGCATGAAGTTTCTAATAATTTTTTTCTTTCTAAAATAAAAAAATTATACGAGTACAATAATCAAATTAAATAGATACTAATTGATAAAATATTTGACAAATAAAAAATATGTTATGCTTACCAAGCTAAAATAAATTTTTAGGTAAAAAGGAGGAGCATTATTTTGAACATTTGGCTACAGGGAAAAAGCTAGCTCTAAGCTGGTTTTATCTCCCTGCCCCCCCCCCCCCCCCCCCCCTCCCCCCCCCAAAAAAAAGAAATTACTCTCTCTTTTTTTTTTTTTTTTGAGGGGTAAAAAATGGCATTGCTCTAAAAAAAAAGAAAAAAAGAAAAAAAAAGCTTGTGAGGCATTTAATTATGCCTTTTCCATATAAAAAGTCTATGCTAAATTTGTAGCACCTTATTAAAACCACAGCTCATTTTCGTAATCTTTTAATACAGCAAAACTCTATTATATACATTGGATTTGCCTTATTGTTGGACAGCTTCTAGAAACCAGTTTGGTGGAGTTCACTGGAGTCTCAACACTGAATATGAGATTAAGATCCTCTACTCATTTATATCTCACTGCATTTTATATCCACTTTCAACGAGAAAAAAGAAACTAACTCATACAGAACAAATTAATTTTCATAGTAAAAAATTGCGATTTTGTTCCATTTCAAAATACTTCGTAAATTAATCAACAATAATACAAATAATAACATTCATTCACGAGTATTCAATATGAACTTACAAAAATAGAAATAAGAAGCAATAACTTCGTCGTCTTCCTCTCGCTCTTGCTCGATCTTTTTTTCTTCTTGCTCCTAAGTCTGAGCTTCATTGTATACCTCATTTATTTTTATAGTAATTAACTGACTATAGGTGCTATTCTGACACGTCTTATTGGTAATATATTCTTTTTAAAATGATAATTGTTAGATATGTCTCGAATTCTAGAACCGGTAGGTTTTCTAACCTTATTCTGTTTAGCTTATCCAATTAAGGTAAGCTTGGATTATGCCAAATCTTATTAAGAATATTCCTAATCTTAGTGGATTTGTATTCCTAATTGTATTAGGATTTAGCCACTATTATAAATATACCATTATTCCATTTATTTGGTGCGGCGGATGAGAAAGAGTATGGGTGTATTTTGGGATTAGGGTTTTGTGAGAGAGGCATATTTTGTACACCACTTTGATTTTAATGGAAGTCTTCGCTCCGTCTTCGCCCGTGGACGTAGGCCAGTGGCCGAACCACGTAAATATTGTGTGCTTTATTTTTCTTCTCTCTTTCTCGATTCTCTTTTGGTATTTTCGTGCCCAACGAACTAGATCTTTTCCGCTTTTGTCCTAACAAACTGGTATCAGAGCCCTGTTCATCGATTAGGGTTTCTTCTCATCAATGGCGTCCATGAAGTATGATCTCCCATTGCTCGATCATAGCACAAGGTTTACGTTATGGCAAGTGAAGATGCGCGCAATTCTGGCTCAGATGGATCTAGAGGATGCGCTGCTTGGGATGGAAAAGATGTCTGCATCCCTTAGTATGGCGGAAAAGGAGAAGATGAATCGGAAGGCTCTTACGCAGATCCAACTGCATCTTTCGAACGAGATCTTACAGCATGTCATTAAGGAGAAATCTGCTGCGAGCTTGTGGCTGAAATTGGAGTCATTGTGTATGACGAAGAGTCTTACCAACAAACTCCATCTGAAGCAGAAGTTATACTCTCATCGTCTGATTCAAGGTAAGAGTATAAATCTCATCTCGACGACTTTAAAGAAATCGTTACGGATCTGGAAATGCTGGAAGTAAAATATGATGATGAAGATCTAGCATTATTACTGTTATGTTCTCTACCATCTTCCTATACAAATTTTAGAGATACTATGCTTTATGGACGTGATACCATATCTTTGGAAGACGTCTCATCTGCCCTACTCTCGAAAGAGAGGATCGACAAGGAGATGAGTGGTACCACTGAAAGTCAGGCAGAAGGCCTGTACACAAGAGGAAGATCTAAGCAGAGAAATTTCGAAGACAGTAAAGGAAAGGCTAGGTCGAAATCCAGGCACAGAAATTTGATGTGCAATTACTGTAAGAAGAAGGGCCACATTAAAGCGGACTGTTTCAAGTTGAAAAGAAAGGAACAGACCGAAGGAAGAGGTGATCAAAGGGGAAGAGAAGGTTCGAAATCTGCTGAAGCCAGTGTAGCAGAAGACTATAGCAGCGAGGGGAATGTGCTGCTGGTCTGCGATGATCAATCCAGAGCCAGCACAGAGTGGATTCTTGATTCAGCATGCTCGTTCCATATGTGTCCCAACAGGGACTGGTTCTCCACTTTTGAAGCTGTGAATGGTGGGGTTGTTTTGATGGGCAACGATGCATCCTGCAAAGTTGTCGGACAAGGAACGGTAAATATCAAGATGTTTGATGGTATTGTGAGAACGCTTACTGATGTCAGGTACGTTCCACAATTGAAGAGAAATTTAATTTCTTTGAGTACCCTCGACTCTAAAGGATATAAATACACTGGTGGAGATGGAGTTCTAAAGGTTTCGAAAGGAGCCATTGTTGTGATGAAAGGACGAAGGCAGGAAGGAAAACTTTATGTGTTGCAAGGTTCAACTGTGACAGGTGGAGCTGCAGTATCCTCTTCATCTATGTCAGATTCAGATGTCACAAAGTTGTGGCATATGAGGCTGGGACATATGAGTGAAAAAGGATTGACATTGCTGAGTAAGAGAGGACTTCTTTGTGGCCAAAGTACAGGAAGTCTGGACTTCTGCAAACACTGCGTATTTGGGAAGCAGAAAAGGGTTAGCTTCAGCAAAGCAGTCCACAGAACAAAAGGAACACTTGACTACATCCATTCAGATCTTTGGGGGCCAGCACCGGTGCCCTCTAAAGGTGGTGCAAAGTACATGCTGACCTTCATCGATGATTATTCAAGGAAGGTTTGGACATTCTTTCTGTTGCACAAAAATGATGTATTCAAGACCTTCAAGCAGTGGAAGACCTTGATTGAAAAGCAGACAGGAAGGCAAATTAAGCGCCTTCGCACAGACAATGGACTCGAATTCTGCTCAGGAGAGTTCAATGAGTTCTGCAAAAATGAAGGAATCGAGAGACATCGTACAGTTCCCTACACGCCGCAGCAAAACGGCGTAGCAGAACGTATGAACAGAACACTCATCGAGAAGACAAGATGCTTGCTTTCAAATGCAGAATTTGGTCAGGAATTTTGGGCAGAGGCAGCTTCTACGGCTTGCTACTTGGTGAATAGGTCACCGTCGACTTCCATTGATCTCAAAACTCCAGAAGAGGTATGGTCTGGTCACCCTCCAAGTTATTCTGATTTGAGAATATTTGGCTGTCCAGTTTATGCACATGTGAGTCAAGGAAAGCTAAAACCTAGGTCGAAAGAATGTAAATTCTTGGGCTATGCTTCTGGTACAAAGGGTTTTAGGTTGTGGTGCCTTGAGGATAAGAAAATTATAATTAGCAGAGATGTTAAGTTTAACGAGAATGATATGCTTCGCCGAAAGGAGGAGTCGCATGTTCCTTGTGATACAGGTACAGATACAGGTGCAGATGCAACAAAGAAATTTGTCGAGTTGGAGTATCAAACAAACTCTAAAGTCCAGATCACTCCGGCATCAGGTATCACTTCAGGCGATTCTGTTCATGCGGAGCCTCAGGTACCACCACAGACAGACACACACTCTATAGCTAGAGATCGACCGAGGAGGCAGATCAGACCACCGCAGAGATATGAAGGCACAGATCTGGTGGCCTATGCTTTTGTGACTGCACAAGAAACAGATGCACTTGAGGAGCCATCTACTTACACAGAGGCAGTCTCATGTACTGATTCCGCTAAGTGGATGCTCGCTATGGAGGAAGAGATGGAATCTCTTTATAAGAATCAGACTTGGGATTTAGTGAAGCTTCCTAAAGGAAAGAAAGCTGTTCGATGTAAATGGGTGTTCAAGAAGAAAGAAGGCACACAGGGAACTGAGAGTATCAGATACAAGGCTCGATTGGTGGCAAAAGGATACAGTCAAATTCCAGGTGTCGACTTCAATGATGTCTTCTCACCAGTGGTGAAGCATACATCCATTAGAGTTTTTGCTCGGTTTGGTCGCCATGGATGATCTAGAACTTGAGCAACTAGATGTGAAGACAGCTTTTCTACATGGCGAATTAGAGGAAGAGATCTATATGCAGCAGCCCGAGGGATTCACAGTTGAGGGAAAAGAAAATCATGTGTGCAGATTGAAGAAATCGCTTTATGGATTAAAGCAATCTCCAAGGCAATGGTATAAGAGGTTTGATTCTTTTATGATTAGCCAGGATTTTCATAGAAGCAATTTTGATAGTTGTGTCTATATAAAGAAACAAATTGATGGTTCTTTCATTTATCTTCTACTCTACGTGGATGATATGTTAATTACTGCTAA
>CM054941.1:844566-997066 GCA_029168755.2 Tillandsia fasciculata
ATATGACTAAATCCTCTAACCCGGCTATAGCATTTTGGATGGTAGCAAGATCCAAGAGGAACATAGAGTTAAGCGTGCTAGAGCTAAGAGTTCTAGGATGGGTGACCCCCTGGGAATGTTTTGCTCACAGGTGGTATCAGAGCCATCACCAGCCGAAATGTGAGATGCGTCTCGGCTGAGCAGGGTTATATAGCGGGTAATCGAGGCTCCCCGGCTAATTACCGTTGTGAGTGGAGTGCAGCTCCTCACAAGGTTCGGCTAAGGCTAGCGAGACGAGTTCACATCGCCTGGTGCTTGTGAGTGGCTTGAGCCTGACGTGGACGTCAGGGCTTAAAGGGGGGAAGAAATGTGACACCCCGAATTTGGATTTCCTCCCTAAAAATGATATAATAGGACTAAAATTTCTAACCCTGCTATGCATTTTGGATGTAGCAAGATCCAAGAGGAACATTAGAGTTAAGCGTGCTATAGCTAGAGTAGTTCTAGATGGGTGAACCCCTGGGAAGTGGGGCGTCACAATATGGGTGTGCCTAATCCTAGCCCCCACCACCCTCCATGGATAGTTACCACCATCGTGGGTGAGACTATCTTAACACCACTGTAAAATAATAACACATGTGCTAATTTATGCTTACATCAAAGTTTATCAAATCCGAGTCCTAAATAGATTTTTATTCTTATTAATATTTAAATCTTAACAAACTTATCTCTTTAAGATTTAAATATTATCTTAATCCAACTAGGATTCAATTACAAATCTAATCAAATCCTAACAAATTCAATACAAATCTAATAATCAAAAATTCAAAGTATATTTATATTTTGTATCTTTTGAAAGTATATACGTCCTACTCTCTCTCTCTCTCTCTCTCTCTCTCCTCTCTCTCTCTCTATATATATTATATATATATATATATATATATATATATATATATATATATATATATATATTGTGCTGGATTGCTATTGATAGCACCAACCCAACTTTGCCATATATTTTGTAGTCCTTGGATAGCATTGAGATTCGTGCAAGTCCTTTAATTAAAAGAAAAGTTTTTTATTTTTTTACTTTTTCTTTTTTACTTTTTTTTTTTTCATTAAAGAGTCTGCACGAATCTCAATGCAATCCAAGGACTACAAAATGGATGGCAAAGTTGGGTTAGTGCTATCAATAGCATTCCAGCCCAACTATATATATATATATATATATATATATATATATATATATATATATATATATAATATATATATATATATATATATATACACACACACACACACTATTGTAGCACCCACGCTATATATATACACACACACACACACACACTATTGTAGCACCCGCGCTTCAATGTGGATAAACAAAAATATATATAAAATAAATATTATTTAATAGATAGGTTAAACAAAATAAATATAAAAAAATTAATTAGAAGAAGGCTAAAAAATTTGAAGTCATAATATAATAATATTTAATTTAACGAAGTTAGTAAAAAAATAGAAATTAGTTAAGTAGACAATAATATTTCAGACAAAATTCACAAAAGTATATATAAAATATAAAAACGATTTGTAATACGGATAGTAATTCTTCATTTGTTGGCTTCATCATAGAGGCAGCTTAATCAAACCTTACAAATTAATTTACGCAGAGTATGAATACGTAATGATATTAATTTAGTTCAGACATTATATGAGTTGGAGCCTCTTAGCATGATCTATATTAAGATAATCTCGTCATTCCACATGAAGAGTTTTAACAAAATTTGAAATTGCAGTTTCTATAAATTATATTTTCAGGTTCTTTAGCTGAAATTTCATTGCAGTTCAAATTTCCTTCACTTGAACTTGACTACAATCTGAATAATCATGACCACATGCAGGAATTAAAATCAAAATCTTAACTACAACATGACAAAAATTCAGTATAGAGGGTGTTGGAAAATGATGCAACATGATGTTAGTGGTCCTATTATTATGCAAGTAGTGCTAGTAGTGGACCAATTTAGTTAGAAATTGACTAAGTCATGGAGTGATGGATTAATTTGTGTTAGTAGTGGGTTATGTAGTGGAGTTCATGCTAACTAGTTTTTAGGAGCACATGTGTAGTGGGTGTAGTGGAGAACATGTGTTGAGTTAGGTTTTCTTGAACTTTAAGTTTTCTTCTTCTATTTAAATCCTTTGATTGTAAGCTTGTAAGTTACAAGAAAAAAGGTTTTTGAGTTTAAAAGTGTTTCTTCCACTTCATTTGCTGTAGCAAATTTTATTAGTAAGTTTTTTACTTTAGAAAGCTTCTTCACCCTACAATTGGTATCAGAGCCCCGTTGTGATCAAGACTGGGCGTTGTGGTATTCAAGCAAGAAGCAGTCGGAAGGGTCGTCGTACAAAGAGAGGTATATTCTCATTACACTTGTTTCCATGATGAGTAACTCAAGTGCACTTAATCTCTCTCAATCCTTGGTTCCAATTTTTAATGGAGAAAATTATGAATTTTGGAGCATCAAAATGCGAACTTTTTTTTATTTCACAAGATCTTTGGGATCTAGTTGAGTATGGTTATGCAGAAGCAGAAAGTTCAAAAAGTACAGATAAGACAGCAGATCAAAAAGAGCTCCGCAAAAAGGATGCCAAGGCGTTGCTTGTGTTGCAGCAGGCAGTGCACGACACTATTTTTCCTCGAATTGCAAATGCCACCAAATCAAATGAAGCTTGGACTATCTTGAAGCAAGAATATCAAGGAAATGACCGAGTTCGAACGGTGAAGCTACAAACTCTCCAAAAAGAATTTGAAAATCTCTACATGAAAAATACCGAAGGTATGCAAGAATACTTTTCTCGAGTTGCCATCATTATTAATCAGATGAAATGTCTTGGTGATGATATTTCTGAGAAGAAAGTGGTCGAAAAAGTTTTGAGAAGTCTTCCTCCTAAATTTGATCATATTGTCGCCGCCATAGAGGAATCAAAGGACTTATCAAATTATTCATTTAATGAATTAATTGGTTCTCTTTTAGCTCATGAACAGCGACTAAACAGATCAATCGAGAAAAGTGCAGAAAATGCATTTGACTCAAGAGTTGAGAATTCGAAGTCAAGAGGCGACCAAAAATATGCAGGAAGAGGCCGTGGAAGAAGTGGCTTTCGCGGTCGTGGAAGAGGCCGAGGCTATAGTAGAGGAAGATTCGATACAAACTATCAACAAGATGACAACGAGAAAAGCAACCAAAGCCAAGGCTATAAAAGTAAGCAATGTCATTTTTGTAAGAAATATGGTCATATAGAATCTTATTGTTGGGCTAAAGCAAAACAACAAGCCAACTATGCAGAAAAGAAAGAAGATGAAGGTAAACTATTTCTTACCTGTCTGAATTCTAATGTTAGTAGTGCTGATTTGTGGATTTTGGATAGTGGATGTAGCAACCATATGTCGGGATTTAAGAACCTTTTTCGTCACGTTGATGAATCCGTAAAATTGCAAGTTCGGCTCGGAGATGATAAGGTTCTACAAATTGAAGGAAAAGGGACAGTTGCTATAAAAACTAAGTCAGGTATGGAAAAGCTTATCAACGATGTTTATTATGTACCTTCATTGGCTCATAACTTACTAAGTGTTGGACAACTGATTGAAAGAGGATATCATGTTAAGTTTCATGATAATTTTTGTGAGATTAGTCATGAAAGATCTGAAATGCCTTTGATTAAAATTCATATGGCTGAAAATAAGATGTTTGTACTTGACATTTCATGTATTGACGAGCATGCTTTGGTTGCTAATACTAAAAATGAATCATGGCTTTGGCATTTGCGTTATGGTCATTTACATTTTAATGGATTGAAATTGTTGAGTCAAAAGAAAATGGTGTTTGGCTTACCGGGAATAGATTGTATGGATGAAGTTTGTGAAGGGTGTGTTTATGGCAAGCAACACCGAATTTCCTTTCCCATTGGAAAATCTTGGAGAGCTTCAAGACCTCTACAGTTGATACATGCCGACATTTGTGGTCCAATGCAAACTCTTTCTCTTAACAAAAGTAAGTACTTTTTGTTGTTTACTGATGATTTTACCAGAATGAGTTGGGTGTACTTCATCGCACAGAAATCAGAAGCACTTGATAGATTTCGGGAGTTTAAGGCGCAAGTTGAGAACCAGAGTGGGTATTCCATTAAATTCTCCGAACAGATCGAGGGGGAGAGTTTTTATCCGTTAATTTCTTTTCTTTTTGCAAAGAAAATGGCATTTGCAGGCAATTAACAGTGAAGTATACACCGGAGCAAAACGGAGTTGCCGAGCGCAAAAATCGAACAATAGTGGAGATGGCTCGAAGTATGCTTAAAGAGAAGAAGCTTCCAAATGATTTTTGGGCTGAAGCTGTAGCAACCTCGGTGTTCCTCCTAAATCGATCTCCAACCAAGGCGGTACGTAATATGACACCTTTTGAAGCTTGGTGTGGAAGAAAGCCCGAGGTGAGCTATTTTAGAATTTTTGGTTCTATTGCCTATGCATTTGTTCACACCGAAAATCGTAAAAAATTGGATGACAAAAGTGAAAAATGTATCTTTATTGGCTATAGTAATGAATCAAAAGGCTATCGACTATACAATCCGATAACAAAGAAACTACTTATAAGCCGAGATGTTATTTTTGATGAAGAAAGTTTTTGGGATTGGAATGAAAGTGCGCATGTACCATTACCAATTGACGAAAGAAAGTCACTCGCACTTCCAAATGAAGAAGTAGAAGCTTCGCAAGCCACTCCAAAAGGCCAAAGGAAAGAAACTGTGGAAAAATCGACTTCATCATTGTCGGATTCAGAAACCCCTCCTTTAAAGGTAAAGTCCTTGAAAGAAATTTATGAAACTTGCAAATTTGCTCTTATGGTTGCAGAGCCCGTATGTTTTGAAGAAGCTTATGAAAAAAAGGAATGGAAGAACGCAATGCATGAAGAGATTGCAGCTATTGAAAAGAACAGAACTTGGGAGCTTGTTGACATGCCAAAAGAAAAAGAAGCAATTGGTGTAAAATGGGTTTATCGGGTGAAGCATGGTGCTGACGGAAAGGTTCAAAAATACAAAGCGCGGCTTGTAGCCAAAGGATATGTTCAAAAACCTGGTATTGATTTTCTTGAAACTTTTTCACCTGTTGCTCGTTTAGAAACTGTTCGAATTATTTTAGCTTTAGCTGCTCAAATGAAATGGTCTGTTTATCAATTCGATGTTAAGTCGGCTTTTCTTAATGGAAATTTGGATGAAGATGTGTATGTAGAGCAGCCACAGGGTTTTGTCGTTAAAGGAAAAGAAGAGAAAGTCTACAAGCTCAAGAAAGCTCTTTATGGCTTGAAGCAAGCCCCTAGAGCATGGTATAGCCGCCTTGATATCCATCTCCGGCAACATGATTTTCAGAGAAGCGAGAATGAACCTACGTTATATATAAAGGTGAAAGGTAAAGAGATTATCATTATTTGTGTCTATGTCGATGACATAATTTACACGGGTTCATCGGATCATCTTATTCATGATTTCAAGAATATTATGATGCATGAATTTGATATGTCAGATTTGGGACTTTTACATTATTTTCTTGGTCTTCAAGTTATGCAAACTGATAATGGTATCTTTTTGACTCAAGAAAAGTATGCATTGGACTTGCTCAAAAAATTTAAGCTGCAGAATTGTAAAGGATTTGCAACTCCTATGAATCCGAATGAAAAATTGACAAAGGATGATGGAACAGAAAGAGTTGATGCACGAATTTTCAGAAGTATAGTTGGGGGTTTAATGTATTTGACACATTCACGTCCTGATATTATGTTTTCCGTCAGCTTAATATCCAGATTTATGCATGATCCTACAAAGCATCACCTTGGAGCTGCAAAACGAATTCTACGCTACATTCGGGAAACTATTAATTTCGGCATTTGGTACCACCCAGTTACTAATCTCAAATTGGTTGGTTTTAGTGACAGTGATTGGGCAGGTTCTCAAGATGACAGGAAAAGCACAAGCGGATGGATCTTCAATTTTGGATCAGGAGCTGTTTCTTGGGCATCAAAGAAGCAAGCTACTACCGCATTGTCCTCCTCTGAAGCTGAATATATAGCAGCAACATCGGCCGCCTGTCAAGCTGTTTGGATGCAAAGAATTTTGGAGGATCTACATCATGCACAAGAACACCCAACGGAGATATATTGTGACAACCGTTCAACCATCGCAATGACGAAGAATCCGGTATTCCATGGTCGTACAAAACACATCGAAATACGCCATCACTTCATTCGGGATCTTGTCCATAATAAGCAAATTGACATGAAGAATTGTTCCACCAACGAACAAGTTGCCGATGGATTGACAAAAGCTCTCTCTCACGACAAATTTTTAAAGTTCAGAAAAGCCCTCGGTGTTACTGATTTTGCATCAAGGGGGAGTGTTGGAAAATGATGCAACATGATGTTAGTGGTCCTATTATTATGCAAGTAGTGCTAGTAGTGGACCAATTTAGTTAGAAATTGACTAAGTCATGGAGTGATGGATTAATTTGTGTTAGTAGTGGGTTATGTAGTGGAGTTCATGCTAACTAGTTTTTAGGAGCACATGTGTAGTGGGTGTAGTGGAGAACATGTGTTGAGTTAGATTTTCTTGAACTTTAAGTTTTCTTCTTCTATTTAAATCCTTTGATTGTAAGCTTGTAAGTTACAAGAAAAAAGGTTTTTGAGTTTAAAAGTGTTTCTTCCACTTCATTTGCTGTAGCAAATTTTATTAGTAAGTTTTTTACTTTAGAAAGCTTCTTCACCCTACAGAGGGGTTCACAGCAGGAAAATCTTCCTTTTGCTGTTCACAGCAGGAAATCCCTCGACACTGTATTTTTGTCAGTTTCAAAAAGAGGATGATTTTGAATTTAAAATCAAAATCTTCCTTCTCCTTGGCTTGCTGTGAACATCAAAAGAAAAGGATGATTCAATGCTTCGTTTAAGCAAAATTATAATATGGCAAATTAAAGGTAACATAGTAAATGAGTGAATTAAGTATATGCCTGTATACCTAAGTATATCAACCTCTATTTCTGGGCAAGGTGTTGTACCAAAAGTTGACAAATAAATTCAAAAGCTTAATTAATTATAGTAAGCGGGAGTCTTTATGCCTGCGATCGAGACTTGTGTGCCACAGAAAAAATGCTTTATATCTCCATTAGACTGCTTAATAGAAGGGTTTTCCTCCCAGAATTAATGACCTCAATAACTTATCAAATGTGGGAGTCTTCAGCTCCTCAATCGACAATACCTCATGTGCGTGTGTATGTACATGCATACGCATGTACACATGTACATGTGTGTACGGTTCATTGTATATGTATATATATGTATGTATATCTATATGTGTACTCACATCTATAAATGTATATATATATATATATATATATATATATATATATATAGCTCCGGAGAAACTTAGCCAATGCTACACATATTTACACATGGATTCGGTAGATATTTGAAAAAAAGAAAAAGAAAAAAAAAGGAGCAACTACTTTCTCCATGTTGTTCGCATTCATTTGTGATCTTTTTTGGAGATGGGGATGGAGTTCACACTCTTTTGGTGGAAGATACAATTATTAATTCATTCTATCCGAGTTAATTAATAATGGGTACGAAGAGAGAAGGAATGATCTCGTTCTAATTTCCCACAAATTAAGCCATCAAAAGATGATTAGTAATGTTTATACATAGACACTGCATGCATGCTAATTTTTGGTTTCGTATGGGGTTTTGTTGTTTGGTGCCATTGCTCACAGTAGGTGCATGCATCTAAAGATGCGTGTATAAATTAAACATATATTAGTCTCTATTAATTTGCTTAAATATTATGTAAAATAATCCATTATTTTCAACAAAATGAATTTACACATTGAAATAAATTTTCTACTGGGGATACTAATTAGTAATCAAAATTAGCATATATATATATATATATATATATATATATATATATATATATATATATATATAGATGCACGTAATAGTAATTAAAAATCCTCATAATTATACAACTCATTTAGTTACTAAGTAGAGAGCCCATGCTCTTTACAAAGAAAGATTCAAACTAAACAATACTCTACCAAAATAGTCATACTAGAAAGTGCAAGAATGATTAAGGCAAAAACTTAAAGTGTCATTCTATTTTTTTCCAATAAATATGGAGATCGATCGAAATGGAAAGTGATATTGACGATAGCAGTAGTATTAGTCTCAGTGCAACCACCATAGATCAACCGATGTTGTTACCGAAACTCCTCCTCCCCTCCTATGCTGAAACCCTCCTCGCCGTCCTATGCTTCCTCTCCATGATCTCCCTCCTCCTCCTCCTCCTCGGTTGCCACCGTCGTCGCCTTCACTGTGTCCCCATCAACTGGCCTGTAGTCGGCATGCTCCCGTCCCTCGCCATGGAGTTCCATCGCCTCCACGACTTCTTCGCCGACGCCCTCCGTGACTCCGGCTGCACCCTCGCCATCACGGGGCCGTGGCTCTCCAGCATGGCCTTCCTCCTCACGTGCGACCCAGCCAACGCCCACCACATCTTCGACTCCAACTTCCACAACTACCCGAAGGGCCCCGCCTTCGCCGAAACCTTCGACATCCTCGGCCGCGGCATCCTCAACACCGACGCCGCCACGTGGCGCGTCCACCGCCGCCTCGCCCATGCCCTCCTCGGCCACCGGGCCTTCCGCTCCCACGCGGCCGCCACCACCTCCGCCCACGTGGAGCGCCGCCTCGTGCCCTTCATGGACCACGCCGCCGAGGCCTGCCACGTGGTGGACCTGGCGGACGTGGTCGCGAGGCACGCGTTCGACGTCACGTGCGCCACCGTGCTGGGGGCCGAGACCGCGTGCCTGTCCCCGGGCTTTCCCGCGGTCCCGTTTGCCGAGGCGATCGACGCGGCCGAGGCGGCGCTCCACTTCCGCCACGTCATCCCGCCGAGCTGGTGGAAGCTGCTGAGGTGGCTCAACGTCGGGAGCGAGCGGAGGCTGGCGCGCGCCACGTTGGCCATCAATGAGTTCATCCACAACGAGATCTCCCAGCGCCAACTGCGGATCGGGACCGATAATTACGACGATCCCCCGCGTGGCGTCGACCTGCTGACGATGTACATGAACCTGCCCGACGAGGAGTTGACCCGGTGGTTCGACCGCGGCTGTTTCCTCCGCGACACCGCGCTCACGTTCATGCTCGCGGGGAAGGACACCATCTCCGCCTCGCTCGCATGGTTCTTCTACGCGATCGCCACGCACCCGGATGTCGAGGCCAACATTCTCCGCGAGCTACGCGCGCTCCATGCGGATCCCCCCACTCCGCCCATGGTGTTCGGTGCCGACGCCCTCAGAAACTGCGTGTACCTCCGCGCCGCCATTCTCGAATCCCTCCGTCTGTTTCCGCCGATTCCCTTCGAGGAAAAGGAAGCCGCGGCTGCCGACGTGTTACCGAGCGGCGCGAAGGTGGAGAAGGGGACGAGAATTGTGGTGTCGCTCTACGCGATGGCGAGGATGGAGGGGGTGTGGGGGAAGGACTGCTCCGAGTTTAAGCCGGAGCGGTGGATATCCGCGTCGGGGAAGCTGCGCCACGAGCCGCCGTATAAGTTTTTGGCGTTCAACGCTGGGCCAAGGACGTGTCTGGGGAAGGATCTGGCGCTCACGCAGCTGAAGGTGACCGCGGCGGCCGTGATATACAATTTTCTCGTGGAGGTGGTGGAGGGACACGAGGTGGTGCCGGAGAACTCGGTGATTTTGCATATGAAGAACGGGATGTTGGTTAGGGTTAAGAGAAGGGTAACTAATTAAGTAAGTAGTGTTTGATCCATAATGCTACTGTACGTGTACGTACGTGTCGTGACAAAAATGCGAAGGATAACAATAATTGACCTTTGGATATCATGTTCAAAGAAACATTAAATACAATAATAAAAATATTACATATTATATCACCTTTATAGGTTTTTATCGTACTAGATGTGTAAATTATCGAATTGTCACTATAAATTAATTATGTGATTTATAGCTGTTGTCGAGTTAATTTTCAGGAATATAAACAAAAAATTTTCTCCAATAAAAACTAATTAAGAGAGAATATGTATAATGAGCAGTTTTAGCTACAAGGCAAGTACGGTTAAGATACTAGTTAATTCCTCACAGCGTGGCTAATTATAGCCACTGCGATCGGTTAAGATACGATCGAGCCGATCTTAGAAAAGCAAACGCATGCAATGTGCATGGTTGCGCCCAATTAGACCACTCTATATATATATATATATATATATATATATATATATATATATATATATATATATATATATATATATATATATATATATATATATGTAGAACTAGACTACTATGTTATCGATATCATCAAGACATTGATGTTATAAAATTTTTAGTTCTTAAATTAAGAGATGTGCGACTAGAATGATAGTGAACACTTAGAATTTAGTGGGTGCATGGTTGAAAAACTAGAATGATTTAACGGGTGGAAATGATTGAAGGGATAGATCTAGCGGCTAAAAACTTAATAGCACTAAGTGCTTGGTGCTATCAATAGTATAGTAGTCGGAATATATATATATATATATATATATATATATATATATATATATATATAGAGAGAGAGAGAGAGAGAGAGAGAGAGAGAGAGAGAGAGAGAGAGAGAGGCTGGAATACTATTAATAATATCAAGTCATTAGTGCTATTAAGTTTTTAACCCTTGAATTAAAAGATGTGTGGTTGAGATGATAGTGGGCCCTTTAGATTTAATTTGTGGCTGGAAAAATAGTAAAATCTAACGGATGAAAATGATCAAATGGGTTGATTTAAGGGTAGAAAACTTGATAGTACCACTAACTTGGTACTATTAATAGTATAGTAGCCGGACTATATATATATATATATATATATATATATATATATATATATATATATATATATATAATATATAATAGAGCTTATATGCTTTTAAAAGCACAAGACAATTCATACTTATGAATTTTTTACCATTAGATTTGTATTGGGATTAGTACTTTTGTAAAATCAACTAAAGAGAGAGAAAGATAAAGTAAAAAACATAAATACCAATACAAATTCAATGATAAAAAATTTACAAGTATGAATTGTCTTGTGCTTTTGAAAGCATATAAGCTAACACTCTCTCTCTCTCTCTCTCTCTCTCTCTCTCTCTCTCTCTCTCTCTCTATATATATATATATATATATATATATGAGAGAGTGTGTGTTCGGCTATTATGCTATCGATAGCACCAAGTATTTGGTACTATCAAGTTTTTCACTGTTGAATTTATCTCTTTGATTATTTTCATCATTTATATCATACTATTTTCCAACCATGCATCTACTAAACCTTAGGGCCCACTGTCATTCTAATCACGCATCCCTTAATCTAAGGACTAAAAACCTAATAGTAGTAATGACTTGATGTTATCGATAGCATAGTAGCATAGTTATATATATATATATATATATATATATATATATAGAGAGAGAGAGAGAGAGAGAGAGAGAGAGAGAGAGAGAGAGAGTATAGCTACTATACTTGTAAAAGTACCAAGTAATTATTGTTTATAAATTTTTTACCGTTAGATCTTTTCTTTTGACTTATTTCAACTTTTAAATCATGCTATTTCATCAACCACCCACTAAATCCAAAACGCTCACTATCATCCTAACCCCGTATTTTTTCATCTAACGACTAAAAATTTACATACAACAATGACATATTTAGTCCCAATTATACACACACACACACACACACTCTGTATGCTCACACTCTGTATACAAGGCTAGGAGCCCATCATTCCCAATGTAATTAGCCCGGTCCAGTCCAATTTTAATTAAGCAATTTTTATAAGCTAGATAAAGTCTTGGGCTTAGAACTATACGTATCGTTTGATTTCAAGTTGGGTTGGTTTGCTGAGTAGGATTGTCTCTCTGATTTGAGTTAAGAGAAATGCTAATGGTGCAATCAAAAGTTTGGCTTAAATTTAACTCTTATACTTAATTCATCCAAAAATTTAGACAAATTTTTAAAGTTTTTATATTAAATTCATCCAAGGGTTTAGACAACTTTCAAAAAAACTTAGTATTAAAAAAATTAATGTGTGATAATTTTTTTTATTCATTCATTTTTAGTTGAAAATATAAAACAACTAGTTAGATTTGAAACTTAAGATTTCGAATATTAACTATAAGTTATTTAATAGGTACTTACATTAAAGATAATTAGTACTGTGTGATAAGATTAGTGTAAAAAAATAAATTTTTGGATTAAAAGAGTGTAAGATTTATACTTTTTTTTTTTTTTTTGACTAGTAAAAATTTTTCTAGAAGCGTTCATTTAAGGTAATTAATGTATTCTTAATTTTGGGGAACAAAACTTCATTAGAAAGGTCTACTTAGAGGTAATTAATGCGAGGAGAGTAGCAGTAAACTAACCACATCACATTTAATTTACTTTGACTATCAAATAGAAAAGATAAGTTTTGACTATTTCTTTTGACAAACAAAATTTCATTGGGAACTTTTTAGCTAGTTAATTAATGAGGAAAGTATCAGTAAACTACTTAGTACTAACCATGGGATCACATTTAATTCGCTTTGAGAGTCGCATAAATAGTAATCTAAAAGTTTTTTTTTTTTTTTTTTTTTTTTTTTGAGAATAAAATAATATGGTACCGTTTCATTCATTCGCACACATTTTACTCACAAAGATTGCGTTCTCAGTCAACCTTTGTTAATTGGGGAGCCCCTAGCTAAGGAAGCTTGTTCCTCTTTTACAGTGCAATTAATTAACTCTTAGCCTCTTAGAGGGTGTTTGTTTTTCCCATAATTTTTTTTTTAAGAAATAGTTTTTAAATAAGAAAGGTACTTTCTGTCTCTCTGGATTTTAGAAAAATAAATATTTTGAAAAAGTTTTTTTTTAATATTCATGTAAGCTTAAAAGTCTCTTTTTATTCTTCAAAATTTGTTTTCCAAAAATGATTACTGTACTGGAGCGATTGTGTTTTATGAAAAACTATTTTTTGGGAAGTAATTTTTCTTGAATTTTCGAAAAACCAAACATGCTCTTAGCTAGATATACTTGGTTGAGAGAATGAGGGTTAGAGTAGAAATATGAAAATATTATAAAATTATATATATATATATATACTCCGGTTACTATACTATTAATAGTATAAGTTATTGGTGCTATCAAATTTTCTACCCTAAGATCAATCCCTTTGATCATTTTCATCCGTTAGATTTTACTATTTCTTCAACCACCTATTAAACCCAGGGGCCCACTATCATCTCAACCACACATCTTTTAATCCAAGGGTTTAAAACTTAATAATACCAATAACTTGTACTATTAATAGTATTCCAGCCTAGCTATATATATATATATATATATATATATATATAAAGTAGAACTTGTATGGTTTTAGAAGTACGGAGCACTCCGTGTTTCCAAATTATTTTTAATGTTGGGACTTTCTAATGGACGATCAGCTCTGTTAGACTGGATCTAGAATATTTAAAGAATGTAGAAAATAAATTTTGCGATTTTTCGATATCATTTACCTAGTGATCGAAATGTCTTAAAATCAATGACTGAAAATAAAAATATCACAAAATGTGATGATATGATATTAAAATTTTAGATAAAAAATATTGATTTTGTTTTATATCGTATAAAAAATTTTCTATCAAAATTCTTTATGATTTGAATATTTTTATATCGTTAAACTTGCAAACGGTTCACCACGACCATTAAAATTATTAATTTTGAGCCACTTTGATCACTCCGCAAATAATATCGAAAATTCATAAAATTTAATTTTTAGGACTTTTAAATATTCTAGATCAAGTTTAATGGAGCCGATCGTCCATTCGTAAGTTTCAATATCGAAAATAACTTGGGAGCATGGAAGCCTCCATACTTTTAAAAGCACACAAGCCCTACTCTAGGGCTTATATATTTTCAAAAGCACAAATCCATATATGCTTGTGAATTTTTTACAATTCGATTTGTATTGAAATTTGTGCTATTTATTTTTTCTTTCTCTCTTTAGTTGATTTTACAATAGTACAAATCTAAATGCAAATCCAATAGTAAAAATTTCACAAGCATAGTTGAATTTATACTTTGAAAGTATATAATTAACCTCTCTACTATATATATATATATATATATATATATATATATATATATATATATATATATATATAATATATATATATAATATATATATAGTCCGACTACTATACTTTTATGAGTAAAATCCCTTCGTACTCATAAATTTTCACCTCTTGGATGAAGAAATGTGCGGTTAAGATTATAGTGGCCCCCTATGATTTATACTATTTCACCAACAACGTACCCAGTAAATCCTACGGGGACTACTATCATCCTAACCGCACATTCCTTCATCTAAGGGTGAAAAAGTTATGAGTATATTTGGATTTATACTCATAAGAGTATACTAGCCATACGATATATATATATATATATATATATATATATATATATATATATATATATATATATATATATATATATATAAAGAGAGAGAGAGAGAGAGAGAGAGAGAGAGAGTAAAGCTTATATGCTTTCAAAAGCACAAGATAATTCATGCTTGTGAATTTTTTATCATTAGATTTATATTGGCACTACTCCCAATACAAATTCAATGGTAAAAAATTCACAAGCATGGATTGTCTTGTGCTTTTAAAAGTATATAAGCTCTACTATAGTCCGGCCATGGTACTTGTAAAAGTACCTATCACTTGGTGCTTATAAATTTTTCACCGTTATATCTATCCGTTTAATCAATTCCATCCGTTATAACATATTATTCTACTGACCACCCATTAAACCCTAGAGACCCACTATCGTTCTAACCGCCCATATTTCCATCTAAGGACAATAGACTCATAAGCATCAATGACTTGGTGCTTTTACAAACATAGGAGCTCATTATATATATATATATATATATATATATATATATATATATATATATATATATATATATATAATATATATATATATATATATGCCGGAATGCTATTAATAGCATCAAGTTATTGGTGCTATTAAGTTTTTGACCATTAGGTTAAGAGATTTGTGGTTGGGATGATTGTAACACCCCGCACTTTTAAATATTTTCTTTGATGCCTTTTTCCTTAAGTTTGAACTTTTTCGTAAATATTATTAGTTTAGTGGTCTGGCAGCATATTGTTTTAATTAAATCCCTATGACTTATACGTATCCTTCTTTGATTAAATTTGATATCCCGATATGATTTTTTCTCTCTCTTCCTTGTGCCGCTCGCTCCCATCCCGCACATGCTCACGCTCACGCTCGATCGCGGGATCCTCAATCTTCGTGGCGTCATTCGTAGTCGTTACCGCAACCGCCCTTCTCAAGTACAATCAAAATCTTTCTTTCGTCGTCGACGGAATCTCATCGTCGACTTCGTTATTTTTCGTTCTTGAAGAGGTCCATTTTACGTTCTTTTCATATTTATCCCTTTCATTAAATCTTGAGATCCTCCAACTTCTTTGTTATAGATTATGTGGTTATATATTTGGTATTTACCTATTGTTGATTGAAATTTAAAATCTTTAAAATCTGATTCGTTCCAATCTTAGGTTACTATGATTGTGTCATTATTGTACTATTAGATTTTCCTATGAGATTTAGTTGTGCAAAATTTTCTAAATTCTTCATGCATTTCAAATTGCACACCAACTGTTCGACAAAATGCCAAGAGAAGGCATAGATCATTTTGCCCATAATTTTGACCCTATTTAATTTCTGGTTATGAACTTATGATTCAACATCTGAAAATCACATTCTTCTCGAGACTAGAAATCTTTGTTTAATAATTAACTTCTATTCTAATTTTCTTGCCCTTTTGATTAATTCAGACTTTAGACCTCCACCTTTTTCTTGATTAATAATATATTTTTCATTTAATTTTCATTCTAATTTTCTTTATGCTCGATCTCAACCTATTTGTGTGTAATTTATATTGTTGACCCTTGTGTGCTTATCCGATTTGATTGTTTATTTTAGGCTTCGTTTATCATATCGGTAATTTGTATTTTGTATTTAATTTTTTGGTAGCTCATTGAGAATCGTAAATTTTTATTTTAGATTTCAGTGATTGACTGTCTGTGCATTCTCGACCGGATAGCTTCTTAGCCTAGAATCTATTTTTAAGGTAAACGACCGGACACCTGTTAGTTCTTTGCAATATAGTATAGAAAAATATTTTGATTATAAGAAGATTTATATTTTGTAGATTTTAAAACTAAGGATTAAGCATATTATTACACATTCTGAAAAAATTGAGTTTTAAATTTGATTGACAATTTTCTTTAGTAAAATATTTTCCAAAAATTAATAACTTGTTTTGTAAATTAGTGACTTGGTAAGTATTTTAAAAGCTAAATTACAGAAAACCCCCTGTCATATCCCGCTTTTTCACTTTACCCCCCTGTCATTAAAAAGTCGACAATCTGCCCCCTCGTAATTACCGAATTGTATTTAGGGGGCAACGACGTTAACGGGAATGGCAAAATAACGAAAATGCCCTTTTTTTTTATTCCGAAGTTTTTTTTTTTTTTTTTTTTTCCGAAGTCGTTTTTTTTTTTTTTTTATTCCGAAGTCTTTTTTTTTTTTTTTAAGGATATTTTCTAAGGTATTTTGGGTATATAAAATTATATTTTCAAAAAAACTGACGGTCAACTGACGGTCAACTGACGGCGGGGGGTTATTGCACAATTCGGTAATTACGAGGGGGCAGATTGTCGACTTTTTAATGACAGGGGGTAAAGTGAAAAAGCGGGATATGACAGGGGGGTTTTCTGTAATTTAGCCTATTTTAAATTTATAATGTCTCTTGGTATTCTACTATACTAATGTTGGTCATGTCGACATATACTCTGTTTTAGAAGCTAGCTTCGTCTTTGTATTGCACCTCTGGGTGCCTGCGCTTTTAAGCGCCTGTGTTATGTATATGCGCCTTTGAGCCTACGGGTGCCTCTGGATATCGCCAACGGATCATTTTATATAGTTAGTTATCGGAGACTTATTTACTTTTAATTTTATTTAATTGTCGAAAGAAAATTACTTTGTTATTTAATAATCTCTGTTTTCCAAAAATTTGCAAAGAATAGACCAGTTGCTTAAATTAATTCATTTCAAAATTTTTATTATTTATTTCGTTGTATGCTTAATCCGACTAGTATGGTGTATGTTGCTTACCCAGGTACTGAGACTGTTTTATCGGGCGGGGATGGGCTCGAGTGAACGCTAGACGTAGTCGTCGTCGAGTCGTTCTTTTTATTTTGTTCATAATTAGTGTAGTTAGATGTGTTTAATTAAACTTCCTATCTAACATTTAATTTATTCGCTTCTACTTTATTAGTAATTATGGAATCTGTTGAACCAAATGTTCTTTTAGTATTTTCGTTGAAGATCTTAGTTTTTCAATCGTAATAATTAGTTTGATTCTGACTTTAATTTTGTCATTACCTAATAAATCGAGTTCTTCGAATTTGATAATATTCTTTGTAATCATCGTTATGTGTGTTCTCTGTTTGATTTTGTAGCTTTGTGTATTTGCTTATCTAGCAAGTACGTGGCGTCTGTTACGCTTCTGGTTCGGGGCGTGACAGAAATTGTGGTTTCAGAGATCGTCCAACGAACTATTGAGAAAGTTCATTTGATTAAGGAGCACCTCAGAGCAGCTCAGAGTCGGCAGAAGAGCTACGCGGACAACCGTAGACGACAACTTGAATTTGATGTTAGAGATCATCGTTATGTGTGTTCTCTGTTTGTTTTGTAGCCTTGCGTATTTGCTTATCAAGCAAGTACGCGACATCTGTTACGCTTCGGGTTCGGGGCGTGACAATGATAGTGGGCTTTTAGGGTTTAATGGGTAGTTGGAGAAATAGTATAATCTAACGGGTGGAAATAATCATAGGGATGATCTAACGATGAAAAACTTGATAGCATCAAATGCTTGGTGCTATCAACAGCATAGTAGCCGGACTATATATATATATAATTGAGCTTTTATGCTTTTAAAAGTATAAGTCATTGGTGCTGGTAGGTTTTTAGCCATTGCATGAAAAGATGTGTGGTTAGGATGATAGTGAGCCCCTTGAGTTAAGTGAGTGATTGGTAGAATAAAATGATTTAATTGATGAAATTAGTCAAAAAAAAATAGATTTAACGATAGAAAATTTACAAGTATCAATTGCTTGGTGCTTATATAAGCATAATAGCAGGACTATATATATATATATATATATATATATATATATATATATATATATATAGAAAGAGAGAGAGAGAGAGAGAGAGAGAGAGAGAGAGAGAGAGCAGAGCTTATATACTTTTAAAAGCACAAGTCCAACCATATATATATATATAATTGAGCTTCTATGTTTGTAAAAATATCAAGTAATTGGTGCTTGTAGGTTTTTAACCCTTGGATGAAAGAATGTATGGTTAGGATGATAGTGAACCCCTTGAGTTAAATGAGTGGTTAGTGGAATAGATTGATCTAAGAGATGAAATTAATCAAAGGGGTAGTAGATCTAACTGTAAAAAAATTTACAAGCACCAATTGCTTGGTGCTTATACAAACATAATATCCGGACTATATATATATATATATATATATATATATATATATATAGAGAGAGAGAGAGAGAGAGAGAGAGAGAGAGAGAGAGAGAGAGAGAGAGCAGAGCTTATATACTTTTAAAAGCACAAGTCCAACCATACTTGTGAATTTTTTACTATTAAATTTGCATTGAGATTTGTATAATAGTACTTTTTCTTTCTCTCTTTAGTTGACTTTATAATTGCACAAATCTCAATGCAAATCTAATGGTAAAAAATTCACAAGGATAGTTTGATTTGTGATTTTAAAAATATAAAAGTTCTACTATATATATATATATATATATAATATGACTGGAATGCTTTTGATAGTATATAAGTAGTGTTTACTATCAACTTTTTGATCCTTAAATGTCTAGGATATAGTGGGGGCTGATGAAATAATAACAATTTAAGGATGAAAAAATTAATACTAAATACTATTTATATAAGGAAAATCCTACTTGTATATCCCTTATGGGGTGTATATCTTATATAATAAATTTCAACAGCATAATTAATTAACAATTTTAGTTGGGAGATAAGGGCAATAGTTGTCTCATTTATAAGGATGGAACAAGCAGAATAACTCTGTTAAGAAAAAAATAAAAACTTTAATAGTGATTGGATGAATAAGAAGAATTAAGGCTCTTATATATTAATTCCTTCCTTATTTTTGAATCAATCAGCACTTCTCAAATTTATTCCTCTCCTTTCGATCAAATAAAAGTTTGGTTTAATTATCTTCCTTATTTCCCAATCCCAATCAACAGCGCTTTCGAAATTTACTCATGTCTTTCCCATCAAATAAAGGCTTAATTTAAAACTGTAGAGGTAGGGCCTGGAACTTGCATGATAAAGATCTGGTGTGGTGTGCAGAAAATCAAGGGACTTTCATGGCTCTGACCCGTGGCAAATGTAGCATTTCCCTTGATAGGGAGAATATTAATCAACGCCTACTTAAATCTTATATATTTTCAATTTTTCGATCTATTAGACAAAATGTATTAAGTTGTTTTCTTAGAAATATTGTCGCTGTTAAGTACAAAAGCAATGCGAAAGATGTAGATCGATCAACCACCTATTTAATTTTCTCCACACATTAACATCAAATTCCAGAGATAATGGGAGAGAGATGTTTAATTAGTTAGATCGAGAGGATCTACCGTTTGTGTTGTGACTTGTGTACTGTGTGGCTCACTCGAGAGGGAGAGTCAAACTAAAGGGAATATAAACATACATAGCTGTAAACATAATAAAGCCTAAGGAAAGCGATGTTGCCGTAAATAATTATAGCGCAGACGATTCCCACTTTGAAACTCCTTAATGGCCGCGTGGACTTGAAAATGGATGAATCAAATTAATAAGCTCTTAATTAAATACAAATAATTAATAAAAAATTAACTAGGAATTGGGTGAAATTTGAATTTAGTATTGTAAACCTAATATTTTAATTTCAGTCAATCCAATATAGGATTTTCTGATTCAATTAGAAAATTACGATAAATTCAGAGATTCCGTCCAAATTAAATGTCTGTGAATTTGGAATTCGGCCCGGAATAATAGGATGGTTCAGATTCGGGACTCAGGGGAATTATTCATATTTGGACTGTAATTAATGCTACCAAGGTTTTTTAGCCCTTTGATGAAAGTATATGCGATTGAGATTATAATGATCTCCTAAAATTTTTACTATTTAACCAACCACCCACTAAATCTTAGGGGACCACTATCATCTTAACCGCACATTTTTTAATCCAAATGCTAAAAACTTGATAGCACCAATAACTTGGTGCTATCGATAGTATTACAGCCTAATTCTATCATCCTAACCGCACATTTTTTAATCCAAAGACTAAAAACTTGATAGCACCAATAACTTAGTGCTATCGACTAATTCTCTCTCTCTCTCTCTCTCTCTCTCTCTCTCTCTCTTCAGCCTAATTCTCTCTCTCTCTCTCTCTCTCTCTCTCTCTCTCTCTCTCTCTCTCTCTATATATATATATATATATATATATATATATATGAAGGGAATCAACTCTCTTGGTTTAGCTTGGCTCTCTTAGTTTCTCCAATCACTTGGATCTTCCGTAGGATATATATATAATAGTTGTAGGAATACATGTAATTTTATTCTTTGACCAGGGTAAAGTTGGCTTCATATTTTTTGAGATCATCGTGCTTTTCAATGTCATCTTCAGCTTTCGTCTTTGCCAACATTCAAAGCTTTAATTTTACATTCTCAACCGATACAGAAATCTCTCACTTTCTAGTTCTAAACACTCAGCATAATGATAAGCGGTAGAGCGTCTTTGTGCTTCCATCTTTCCCAACCGAAGGATCAAAATTCTGAAGACAGCCAATCTAGTCGGATTATGCCTTTTTTGACTTGCTGATTTTGAAGATTTACCTTACAATTCATTTTTTTTTTATTTTTTTTTATTTCGAAACTAAACGCTATCTTAGAGAATAATATTTTTTATAAACTTAATTATATTCAACACAGTACTATTGACATGAATGTCTCGATTGTCTTGTATACAGTTGTATTTTTCTTATTTTGTCTTTTCTTTGATCACTTACCCTTCATTTAAAATTATAATTATTGGTAATTATTTAACTAACAATATTCAAGAAAAAGGTTAGCGAAACTAGATGTAAGATTTGCATGTGAAATAACCTTTTATCTCAAAAATCTTAAACTCTTATAGTTGGCATGATCTCTCATCTTTGTTTGAATGGAAAAGATTAGATTTTTTGCTCGACTCAAGATCTCGAACCTAAATCAAATTAATGAAAATTTAGAGCACATAAAATCCGAACTAAAAATCTTCCGAGAAATAGAAAATAAAATAGATGATGCAATAATTTTGATTCGAGAGTCATGGAATGATTGAATATTAGTGTGAAAATAAGCCAACCAGTTGATCAAAATACTTCGTCAACCATTCTTTTTATTTTTTTCACCATTCGGTGGTACTAGAATAAAGCCATGTTGGGGTTTCACTTCCTTTTTCTCAATTTTTTCTTTTTATAAAAAAGATGAAATTATAAAATATAAAAGACAAGATTCTAGTTCAGTAAGTTAGGCTAAAAATCTGCAAGCGCTATTTACTAAGTAATTTTTAAAACATAGAAGCTTTTATATATATATATATATATATATATATATATATATATATATATATATATATATACATATATATATATGGCATAATAGATTCAACATTGACAAATAAGTACAAAATTTATCTAAACTATAGTCTAATTTTATTTCGACTATTTAATCTTTTAAAATTTTGGAATGACATAAATTTTAAAAATTTTGGCTCAGATCAAAAGAATTGAAAGGGTAGATACCAATACCAAACCTTTTAAAGGTTAAATAGTCGGATTAAAAGTAAAGTACAGAAAGCTTAATTTCTACCAATCTATTAGTTTTAAAATTTAAGGGCTAGTAGTTGTTCTTCTTGCTATTGTGGCAAAATCAAATAAACAATAATAATAACACACCCACACCCACAATTTACTATATATATATATATATATATATATATATATAGTAGAGCTTATATATTTTTAAAAGGACAAGTTCAACTATACTTATAAAATTTTTATTATTAATTTTGTATTGAGATTTGTGCTATCGTATTTTCTCTCTCTCTCTCTCTCTCTCTCTCTCTCTCTCTCTCTCTCTCTCTCTCTCTCTCTATATATATATATATATATATATATATATATATATATATATATATATATATATATATATATATTATATATATAGCTTATATATTTTTAAAAATATAAGCCAATTTATGCTTGTGAATACTTTACCATTGAATTTGTATTGAAATTTGTGCTATTATAAAGTCAACTACAGAGAGAGAAAGAAAAAATGAAAAATATAAATTGAATGATAAAAGATTCACAAGTATGAATGAGCTTCTACTTTTAAAAACATATAAACTTTACTCTCTCTCTCTCTCTCTCTCTCTCTCTCTCTCTCTCTCTCTATATATATATATATATATATATATATATATATATATATGAGTCCGACTACTATGCTATCGATAGTACCAAGCATTTGGTGCTATCAAGTTTTCTCCTCTTAGATCAAGCTCTTTGATTATTTTTATTCGTTAGATTTTACTATTTTTCCAATCATTCATTAAACCCAAGAGGTATTATCTCAACCATATATTTTTTAATTCAACGGTTAAAAACTTAATAGTACCAATAACTTGGTGCTATTAATAGCATTCCAGCCTAGCTATATATATATATATATATATATATATATATATATATATATATATATATATATATATATATATATATAACAAGTTGATCCAAAATAAAATAATTAATAATTTTAATTATTAAAATGAAACACTCAATTGGCTTTTTTTTTTTTTTTTTTTTTTTTTTTGAAAATTCATAATATAATATTTGGTTAGTACAAAGCTTCTTAGTCTTTGCTCTAGGAGTATATATAGAGTGAGAGCACCATATATATGAAGCTAGCTAGAGCACCAAGTTTTTTTTTTTTTTGAGAGAAAAATAGTATGATATTCGTTTCGTTTATTTTAAAATAAATTTAACTAATTAAAAATATAAATCAATTAGACTCTCAGGACCACCTCAATATCACAAAGTGTAGGAACTACTACTACACTTCTATTGTGCAATCAAACGATATCTCTCTATCTCAAAATTTTGAACCTATGGAAGAAACACAAATTAGAGAAGAATCAAGGGAAAGCTGGTATAACTTCCCTCATTTTAATTTATTTTTACACATATTTTACTTTATACATTTATATTTATATGTTTATTTAATGTTTATATATTTATCTTTATGAGTTTATGTATACTATAGATTATTTTATTTTTACACCTTTATGTATAAGGACTATTACTAATGCATATATATATATATATATATATATATATATATATATATATAGAGAGATAGAGAGAGAGAGAGAGAGAGAGAGAGAGAGAGAGAGAGAGAGAGAGAGAGAGAGTAGAGCTTATATGTTTTTAAAATTATAAGTCTATTCAAGCTTGTGTACTTTTTATCATTAGATTTGTATTGGAATTTGTGTTTTTATAAAGTCAACTAAAAAAAGAAAGATAAAATAAGAAGTATAAATCTTAATACAAATCAAATGATAACAAATTCACAAGCATATATGAATGGGCTTGTGCTTTTAAAAGCATATAAGCTCTACCTCTCTCTCTCTCTCTCTCTCTCTCTCTCTCTCTCTCTCTCTATATATATATATATATATATATAATATTTCTTTCTATTCTTAGATTCTATAGATCTTCCAAAAAACAGGAAGGTGCGGGGAAAAAACAAATGTAAAGAAGTTACAAAGTTGAAAAGTGGAACAAAATGTGAAATTTTATAATCAGCGCGTTGTTGGAAAGAATCATCGGGTATTTTTGAGGTACTTAGGAAGTTCGTGTGCACTCATGGAAGGAGATAAGGGATGAAGAAAAGAAGCATATGTGGGTTGCGGTGACGGTAAACTATTTAGCTTGATATTAATTTGAGTTGATCATAAAACTATTCCACCGCATTACAAGTTTTCAGTTGTTATATGAGTAAAAGTTTTAATTTGGAGCTTTTATTTTAGTTGATTGAAATTTAGTATTGAATTAGTTGTAAGCTGATATAACATATAATTTTGAATTTACAATATATTTTATAACCTTATATAAATTTGATTTGAACTTGAAGGATAAATTTGAGAATAAAGAAATAAAGGAGTTTCGTGAAGATATCTTAACTCATTTGAAAGAATTGTGGAATAAATGAAGGGGAGATTTGCATCGCAAATATATAAAACCATACAGTACTATACAAGAAACTCTAAAAAATATTCTCGAAAATATGGATCGAGATGATTGGAAGTGGCTCGTAAGAAACATTTCTCAAGTAAAAAGTTTATGATACGCTGATCTCTTTTCTTTTTTTGTCATTAGATGAATTGAAGTATAAGCTATTTATCCTAAAAGAAACTTTTCTCACACATTTTGCTAATATTTTGAATTTTTTTTTCTTCTATATATATAAATATAGGCAGCAAGTAAATGAAACTCCATTAATAGAAAAAAATTAACCATGCCTCATCGTACAGGTAGTAAGACAAATTATTTGGAAGAAGGTAATGCAAAGTTAATTAATATCATACTTTTTATATTTTAGTTTTTGTATTTTTCATAAATATTATTTGAGTTTGATTTCTGTACAAAAAGGAGGCAAAGTCGGTCAACTACCAAGCTTAGCAACTATATTTTTTGAAACTTGAAAAAAGGGTGACAAGTTAGTAGATGAAGACACTATAAAATAATATGAATGTGGAGCATATATATTTTTTGTTTTAGTATTTGTTACTTTTAATGCATTATCAATTTACTATTGTTACCTTATTTTTTGAAGGATAAAATTATTGATGCTACTCAATCGGGACCCTCCTTATCCAATAGAGAGTTAGTTGAAGAATGTTTTGGGCCACAACGTCATAACCATATTACTTGCTATTGTGGTGGCTTAATTAAAGCCTAATGATATGAAAACTATTGGAACTAGAGCTAAGCTTCGTGAAACTCAAAAAAAAAATGATTCGCTTAAGAACCGTATGGATGAAATGGAAGCCGAAGTAAGAATGATTAAGGAAATGTTTCAACGTCAACATTCCAATAGTCCAACTTCTTCATTTGAAGAGTAAACAATATAATCTTATTTAGATTTGTATCGTCTTTGCATGTTTATATATATATACATATATTGGCACACAAAAGTTGCTTTTAAATTTTATGAGTTGTTTGTTTGCTTTGTTGTTCAAAATCTATTTGTATGACTTAATTACTTTCATATTGTTTTAACTTTCATTCTTTTCCTCTTTTGTAGGTAATTCATGGTGATTTTGGAAACAAGAAAGACAATAATTGCAATATGCCTTTTTTGCTTTAAGCCTCTTTTTTTAAAAAATGATGGTAGTAGACATTTTGTTTTTTTTGGTGAATGTTAACTATAAATGTAATGGTGTGATGGAAAATTTAATGTATTAGGTGAATAATAGTAGGCATTTTGTTTTTTTGGTGAAGGTTAACTATACATATGTAATGGTGTGATGGAAACTTTAATGTATTAGGTGAATGATAGTAGGCATTTTGTTTTTTGGTGAATGTTAACTATATAAGTAATGGTGTGATGAAAACTTTAATGTGTTAGATGAATGGTTTGGAAAAAAGTTTGAATATTGTGGATGCTAATTACTTTTATTGTTAATGAAGTATTGTTATAAGTTTGTTCATAAATTGTGAGTTTGTCATCAACTTGCTTATATATATATATATATATATATATATATATATATATATATATATATATATATATATATATATATTATTGTGTATATAATGTATTTATATTGCTAAAAGTAATAATTGGATGTAATATTTGTATCATTAACGATGGAAAAAAATGGTCGATATGAAAAATATGATCATTATCTATACTAGCGACGAAATTTTTTATCGTTATTAACACTATGAATAGGATAATTATAATTTTCATAATTTATGTTATAACGGTCGAATTGATCGTTATTGTAAAATAGAGTGGTTATTAAAAAAAATAAATAACGATGATAAATAGAATGGTTGTTAAAAAAAATAAATAACGATGATAAATTACGTGATCATTATTAATTTATAACGATGGACAATTTATTTGGTCAAAATTGATTTTAACGAATGAGGCTTTTACGACGGATCACGACGGACGAATTTGCTGTCGTTATTGATTTTTAACGATGAAAATATAAATTTTTAATGACGGTACCATCTTTTGTTAAATAACGTATTTTCTGTGATGCATGAATATCAATTATTAAGTCATTTGTCACCAAACACTTGCTACGAAGAAGATTGATTAGAGCACCAAGTTGAAATCATACATTATACATATACGTGAAGCAAGAATAGCATTTAGTATATGATGTGTCTACTACTATTTAAGATAAGAGGTGATGAAATAATGTGTACAAGATATTTTCGTGGGTACAGTACTAAAATTAATTACAAATATTTTTTTTATAAATTTTTTTTTTTTTTTTTGGCCCTACCATATTATTATTATTATTATTTTACACAAATACTAAATGCTATATATTCTCTCTCAAACCCACTCACATTTTTTTTTCCTAACAATCCTGCGTACCTACTTTTCCCCTCTTAGAAATAATAAATTTGGTTGTTATTTCTGCAATCCTTTCTCTATTTGATTCAATACCCATACACTACACAAAAAGAATTAATTAAATTTGAAAGTTCTCACTGCAACTTCTTGAATTTTGGAAGAAATACTCCAAAGCGACGGGTCGGCGCGGGGGTCGACGAGGACGAGAAGACCTACGCGGGGAGAGCCGGTGGAAGAGAGGGAGGAGTATTGTTGTTAATTGCTAGGGTTCGCACGGGTTCAAACTTCTTGGGGAAAAAATGGAGAAACTGGGAGAAATGATAGAAAGAGAAAGGATTTAGGTTTTTTTTTTTTTTTTTAGATTATTGTTATTATTATTATTTTTTGGTTAGAGAAGTTAATTATAATAATAATATAATAAAAATATATATATACAAATTAGTTATACAAATTAATTATTGTAATACAATAAGGATATATATAGAAATATATAAACTAAATTAGTATATATAAACTAAATTAGTTTATGCATTTTAATTAACTAAATTTTTTTTTTTAAAAAAAAATTTGATCTAATTTTATTTTAAAATTTGTGGAATAATAATTTGCATTGAATTGATTTTCTAGAAAAATCAATTAAATTTTTTATAAATAATAAATCAAATTGAATTAATTTTATGAAAAAAATTATTTTTTGGTTTGATTTTTGTTCTCGACTAAAAATCTATATTTATAGATATTTATAGTTCTTATAAACCGCCTCTAAGATAAATAACTCAGAGGCGGTTATAAAAACCGCCTCTAAAGCTAAAACAATTAATATTCATTAATTAGTATTTCCCTTCAAAAGGTATCCTTGCAAGATATATATATACAATCACTCTAATGAATCTTCTTAAGTAGAATTAATTTATTACAAAGCTAAAACCATATAATTGAAATATCTTATCATTATCCCATGCAATCGAGTAATTACAAATTAATTAATCATATAAAATAAAAGCTGTAGCCTGCTGTAATTTGATTCCAGTTACATACATATTCTCTTGTTCGATCAAGTAACATTTTTGGAGGATATGTAATCGATCACTGTGTGTACGTAAGTAGTGTTGTGTACTCCATATATTTATTATCTTCTGAATGTGTGGCATGGCTAAGTATATATCTTGGAATTTAAGAAGTAGGTGTTGGGTCCTTTTCTCATTCGCTTAAGGAGTGCAATTAATCAGTCCCTATTCACTGATCTCCTTTTATAGATACTATATTTAACTCAAAAAAGAAAAAACAAACAAGGAAAAAGTATTTAGACTTGTCGATCAGTTGAGTGTTAGATTTAATTAACTTTTTGATAAAGAAATTTAGAACAGCAAATTTTCGCGTTCCCATTACAGATGTATATTATGTTAAACACAGCAAGTTGAAAGCAATAGAAACGAGAGGTACTCGTTGATTGATCTCGCCAACTGTAATGTTGTTGTCGACATTATTATAATATTCTTGATTAATAATCCTAGCTAAACTTTAGTGACCATGGATGGATGAGTGCATGTGTTCTGGTCAAACACATTGATTAATTAGGGACATGAACAATTAATGCATGTAGATGGTTTATTGACGACCAGATTAAAGTTTAAACACTGAATTTCTAGTGCTAATTATTAATGATCTACTTGTTTAGGGTAAATTAATTAATTCCTCTACTAGTCTCAAGCTAAGTTCTAGCTAGTGCGGAGATTAATTGATCAGTTTAATCTTCAAACTTTTGAAGTGTGCACCAAACACCCTAAACCTTTTTAATTATTTTTGTATGTCGATTTCATCATAAGTATGCCCACTAAATTTAAGGTAAAGGATGATTTATGGAATGAACGCTGCGTTGACTCGATAATGCATCATCTGACAGAGGCAATAATTAATCGCCACTCTAATGGAGGATAACGGGACGGATTAATATGAAAAATTACGAAGAATTTCTGGTGTATGATACACACTTTTAAGTCTACAGGGAAAGACTCACATTTCATAAATAATTCATAATTTGATGGCTCGTACTTGAGGCTCCAGGTAGTTGGAATACTAACCTCTAATTATTTTTAATAAAAAAATAAATGAATCGGATAGTTTACTAGCTATGTACCTTCCACTCTCAAAAATAAAAAGCATTCAACTATTTGTTTCTAAAAGTCCTTTTTTTTTCTGGCAATTATTTGGGTTCCAAATGTTGAGTTGACAAAAAGAAATGCTTCAAAAATAAGATCAATTAAGACCGCAAGAATATATATATATATATATATATATATATATATATATATAGAAAAATGAGTGTACATCACACATTTCATTTATTTTAAAGTGAAAATCTTTTCATCCATCACTTCGAAGTGATGGTGAAAAGATCTCCACCCTTGGATGGGTGGGGTGTAATCTCTACACCCAAAAATGAGTGTAGAGATAGCATTGCTCATATATATATATATATATATATATATATATATATATATATATATATATATAGAGAGAGAGAGAGAGAGAGAGAGAGAGAGGGGGGGGCTGGAATATTATTAATAGTATTAAGTAATTGGTATTATTAAGTTTTTAATTTTTGGATTAAAAGATGTGCGGTTGAGATGATAGTGGGCCCCTTGGGTTTAATAGGTGGTTGAAAAAATATTAAAATTTAACGGATGAAAATGATCAAAGGGGTTGATTTAAGAGTAGAAAACTTGAAAGCACTAAATATTTGGTGCTATCGATAGCATAGTAGCCAGACTATATATATATATATATATATATATATATATATATATATATATATATATATATATATATATATATATATATATATAGAGAGAGAGAGAGAGAGAGAGAGAGAGAGAGCTAGGTAGGCTGGAATCCTATTAATAGTATAAAGTTATTGGTGCTATTAAGTTTTAACCGTTGAATTAAAAGATGTGTGGTTGAGATGATAGTGGGCCCCTTAGGTTTAATCGGTTGTTGGGGAAATAGTAAAATCTAACGGATGAAAATAATTAAAGGGATTGATCTAAGGGTAGAAAACTTGATAGCACAAAATGCTTGGTACTATCGATAGTATAATAGCCAGACTATATATATATATATATATATATATATATATATATATATAGAGAGAGAGAGAGAGAGAGAGAGTCCGACTACTATACTAAATTTTTAAAGTACCAAACAATTAATACTTGTAAGTTTTTTATCGTTAAATTTATCTCTTCGACTAATTTCATTTCTTAAATCATACTATTCCGTCAATCACCCATTAAATCTAAAAACCTATTTAAATTTCATACTTTAATTTTATATCTTTGACGAATTTCATGGTTTTATCTATTTGACTACTATCTTTTTAGAAGCATATATTTATAATTTTTTTATCCTTGAATTTTAATGGTTTACTAGTTAGTGGTGGAATAGAGTTCAAAAGTTAAAAGTTAGTGCTTTAAAAAATATAGTAACTTTATATATATATATATATATAGTCAGACTATTATGATATTGGTAGCATCTAGCACTTTGTACTACTAAGTTTCTCACCGTTAGATTTATTCTTTTAATTATTTTCATCAATTAGATCATGTTATTTTTCAACCTTAGGGCTCATTATTATCCTAACTACACATCTCTTAATTCAAGAGCTAAAAACCTAATAGCACCAATGACTTGGTGCTATAAATAGTATAGTAGTCTCTCTCTCTCTCTCTCTCTCTCTCTCTCTCTCTCTCTCTCTCTCTCTCTCTCTCTCTCTCTTATATAATATATATATATATATATATATATATATATATATATATATAATATATATTATGATTGTAATAAAGCTAGAACATGTGCCAAAGTTGAGTAAATTATTATTATTATTTGATAGTTTTATTTTTATTTTTTTTAAAATAATCTTAGCTGAAAATACTAAGCAATTAGGTTTCGTATTTGAAACTTCGGGTACCAATTACTAAATCCTTTGTCACTTGCTAGGGGCGGTTGGTGAGTACATTAATTTTTAATGATTAATTATAGAGTTTATTATTGTAGGCCCCAAAATCCCATGTAGTTTTTTTTCGTGAATCCACAATGTGAAACACCTGGTATTGGTGTGTTGGGCCAGTAACACATCAAATGGATGTGTTGGATGGACTCAGTGAGGTTCCTAGATCAAGCATGTCTTTCGGCTGCTTTTGCCAAATTTTAGAAGAAGTTTCAGGCTGATCGGAGGTCGGATTTGGATTCAGCGTGGAAAAACGCTTGAAAACGGCTATTTGCTTGTATTTTTCTGAGTTCGGATGCTCAAAAAGGGGCTCCCGGAAGTTTTCAGTGGTTTCGGGTGCATTGGGGACCCCGTAGACCGGCCGGGTGCCACGTGGCGGCTTGTTATTGGCTGGTTCAGGTTGCTCAGTCCGTGGAGCGGCGTCAGGTGGCGCATGGACCCGGCGCGGGGACACGTGGCGCCACAGGAGTGGCTGGCGCGCGATGCGCGGTCCACGGAACCCCGCGCGGGTGCATAGATCGGGCGCGGGGACACGTGGCAGCCTGTGATAGGCGGGCTCATGCGGCGCGGTCCACGAAGGTGCACGCCAGTGCCTCGGGATGCGTGCGCGCGTGGGGAGCAGGCTGCGTGGCCGGCGAGGCGCACATGGGCGCGGTCGGCGGGTCGCGCGGGGTGGCCACGTGGCGCCCAGCCATTGGCCGGCGCCACCTAACCGGTTGACCGTACGCCGGACACGTGTCGCTGCCCTGGCACGCTTGCACCGCTGTTTCGTGTTCGGGGGACACGTGTCGATCGCGGGTGGTTCCGGGCGCTGGTCGGACGGAGATTCGGCGCAGCTTTTGTCCGACTATTGGATTTGGGCACCCGAAAAGGTGCGCCCGAATCTGGAATAGTGGACTTTTTGGGTTGGGCCTATAAATAGGCTCTTTGGGCCTTCTTTTGAGTATTTTCTGGGCTGTTTCGCAGGAAGAGCCCTATAGGGAATTTCTTCTTTTTTCAGTGCTGCATCTTGTGGAAATGTTCCAGATTTTTTGGAGGACGCTACTTCGACGTCTATTGCGATTCGGCGCACTGCGACGCACCTTCCTTGTTAGCTTTTTTTGTCGCGTTTCGGTCTAAGGACTCCCTTGGGCTACCCCGAAAGAATTTTCGGGTGATTCTTATGCCCACATTTTCACGACAGGTAGGGCTACGACTTTCGTATTTTCAGCTTCTCCGTATTTCGAGGTTTTCTTGGGCTTTTAGGATCATTTTTGTGACCCCTTTTTTGTGATGGAATTTTGGACAGCACCGGGGTTTTTGTGGGTTTTCTCTGCACCCGACAGTCGGAACAAGGAGTGCAAATACTCGATTTACATCTATGCGTCGCAAGGAACATCGTCGTAATTTTTTCTGAATTTTTCTGAGGTTGCTTTGAAGGTGAAAATTATACTTTTTCTGGATAGAGTACTGCAGACTTTTGATCATTGGAAGTTTCGCGTGTACCTCGATGATTAATTTGTATCTTGGCCTACAGGTGTCGGATCGGGACGAGTAAGTACTCGTTTTCATCTACTCGTCACGAGGATCGCAACGGTGATTTTTCTGAGGACTATACTGAGGTGAATTTTCTCGTTTTTCGTGCTATTTTGTAAACAGTAATTACTGTTGTGAAAGTTGTCATTTATGCCATGTGCGATCTATTTTTTTTTTAGTTCTCGCATTTTGGAGGTTTGCGGGGATTGAGGATCTTGGACAGCGAGGAATCTCGTATTGTTGTAGTTCATGCTTTTCGATGTGGTAGTTGTTGTGGACCTCATCTTTGATTTACTCACTAGGAATATTAGAGTGATCCTCGTTGTTGAATGCCGAATAGTATATCGTGGGTATCATGCATGCTTGAATAGTTGGACTTGTGCTATGTTAGTACTTAGTATTCTTGTGAGATCTTTATTATCCTGAAATAGCATGTTCTAATCTATGTATGAACAATGGTAATTGTCTTTCTTTTATCATCATGAGGATACTTGCATGCTTGTATGAACATCTAGATAGGCCACTTTTTTCTGCTACACTATTATTGGAACTTGACTTAGGAGAAACCATGTTGGCACCTCTTCTCCTTTTATTGTGATACATGTAGTATTGCTCGGGTTGAGCAGGGTTGTCGGATAGTGTAGCCGGGTTATTGAGTGGATTTGTCATACCAGATTGTAGGTTATGGGGTATTGCGGCGACCGCGGACATTGGGTGGTTGACCGGATGTTTACTTATTGCATTAGATTGGGGGATCGGGTTGTCTTTAGTGGAGGGGTTTTCCCACTTCGATCAGAGTCGTGATCCAGCCCTGCTATATCGTGATACTTGTTACAGTGACATTTTACTCGTGTGGGTCGCTCCCCTCGAGTGCCACTCCGGAGTGTGCGACCGTACCGGGTAGTAGTTGGTTTGTTACTTATTTTGGGATGCGACCGTACCGGTCAGTAGTCGGTCAGTATTCCCGCAGATGAGTTCTTGAGTTCGACAGCAAAGCAGGCAGTACCAGTTTTTACTGGTCGTTAGATTTGGTTTATACAGTCAAGCACATTCACTGATGCATTCTTATAGTTAATTACATCTTTCTGGCTCTGCATTTAGAGGCATCGTAGTGGTAGCTTCATTTTCTTATCAGCAGTACTGTTTATAGCTTACCACCTTTCCTTTTCTTTTTGCCTCTGGTAGACCTAGTGGGCACGTCTGAGTTGAGGCTTAACCCACTAGGGGAGGCTACTGTTTTTATAGTAGTTCTCACCCCCATCGTCTTTTTTCTTTGTTTCTCCCTTTGTTTTGCAGAGTCCTCAGTGGGAGTTGCTGGGCCATCAGCATTGGATCGAGGTAAGAGGATAGCGGACTAGATAGAGTGTTCACCCGACAGTATGCTAGCTGGACTTTTGATGTACCCCTATCTTCTCAGACAGTTTTATTGTACTTTATTTTTTGGTCTGGCTTTAGCCACCTGGTTGTATATTTGTGGTGAGCTGGGAGAGATACTTGTATTTATTTATAGTTGTTCTTTACTTTATTTTCAGCTTCAATCTGAGATGTTGTAGGTTTAGTTCAACTCTGATTTTATGCTTTTTTATTATTATCTCTTATATCTGAGCAGGTTACCAGCGTTGCGTGTACGTGAAAAATACCGTGTGTACGACGGATCTATAAACGGGCCAGAATTCTGGTTTACATTCGGGACGTGACAATTATTATGGTAGATGAAAGGTCAAAAGCAATTTAAAGAAGGAGCAAAGCATTTGCTATCTATTGGGTTAGGACTCTTTCCACCGGCTAAATGTGATTGAAAGCGTTGCCTAAAAAGAAAAAAAAAAAAAAAAAAGAACAAAAAAACAAGCTATAGGAAACGCATTAAATACACGCAACATCAATGACGAACGAAACAACTTTGGGTTTTGGATATGCATTAGCCTCTTAATTAATTTTTGCAAAAAGTTGTTTATATTTACATGCATTTACAATCAGCTTTAATTGGCCAAAGCGATGAGCTCGTTAAGACTATTATTGTAAACTATCAATTTCTTTATATGTGGAAATTATAACTGGGTTGCATAGCTAGCTCGTGTTAACGTTCACAAGAACATGAAAAAAGGTTAAAAAAAAGAAAAAGAAAAGAAAAACATAACCCAAAGTTTAATGGGTCTTATAGTTCTATGTTTGATCCATTAATTTAAACCTTAGGTTTGAATCATGTTTGGTTGGCCAGGATCAGGAGTTATAAACAATTATAGACTACAAAAGCGACCCACTATCTATCTATCTATATATATATATATATATATATTGTACTAAGTTTTCGAGTATTTTCAGAAAATTTATGATGGAGAGGTTTCAATCAGAAGAGCCACCTAATTACCAGCAAAAAGTTGGCAATATTAATTATGTTCCAAGAAGGGAAATGCGAAGCAACCTACAATTAAAAGTACCTCTATTGGTAGTTATTACTTGGCAAATGTACATAATATTTTTAACTTGCAAATAAAAATTAATCAACCTATAATTAGAAGTCCCTATTGGTGGTTATTAGTTGACAAATTTATATAATATTTTTATATTAATTATAAAAATTGATAATTCTTTTGAATATGTATATGGAAGAAAAATTATTTGTGTGTGTGTGTATATATATATATATAATGTGATAGGTACAGAAAATTATACTCAAAGTTGACAAGTCAATTTATACATAATGATAGCTAATTTATGGATTAAATTTCCAGAATGTTGGCCACCTAGCTAGTATATGTGTCCTGATCTGCATCTTTTTATGAGAAAAATGAAACTCTCTCCATCGCAGTTACACTATCTTAAAATAATTATTTTAGCCAGTTAATAAGATCTTGTCTCGTTAGATAAAAAAGATAAATTAAATATTTTGTAATTAATTTTCACAAAGACAATTAACAAATAATGCTATTTCAAATCTTTTATATCTCTACCCAATTAATATTTCACTCCATCGTGGATTGATTTTTGAACAAATCAAAATAAGATCTAGTACTTACTGAGATATATACCTACTCGGACGTTTACCTTTACCTAACTAGGTTTACTCGATCACACACAAATTGTAACCCGAACTACTTGTGCTCAGCTCGAACGATCGCGCTTATAAGTAGCTAGCCACGCCACCCTCAACATCGCATGCATATACTACACCACAAAATTCAATGGCTTATCTGCAGCTTCTCCAGCAGCTTCTCTCCGTTCTTCGAACGCACCCGGAGGTTCTCGTCTCCCTCTTGTGCTTCCTCCTCCTCCGCAGCCTCTCGCGGGGGCGCGGCCGCAGCGACCATGACAGCCACCTTCCGGCGAACTGGCCGGTGGCGGGAATGATCCCGGCGGTGCTGGCAAACGCGGAGCGCATACACGAGTGGAGCACGGACGTGCTCCGGCACGCGGGGTGCACCTTCGTGTTCAAGGGCCCGTGGTTCAACTCCGTCGACGTGCTCCTCACGTGCGACCCCGCCAACGTGCGCCATGTGTTCACGTCCAACTTCCCGAACTACCCCAAGGGCGAGGAGTTCGCTGAGATATTTGACGTGCTCGGGAACGGCATATTCAACGCCGACATGGAGTCGTGGAGCTTCCAGAGGAAGAAGGCCCACCTGTTGATGAGCAGCCCCAAGTTTCGGTCCTTCGTCGAGGACTCGACGATGGAGAAGCTAGAGAAGGGGCTCGTCCCGGTCCTCGCCTACCTCGCCGATAAGGGCGACGTGTTTGACCTGCAGGTAAATAGGGACGAAAACGGGCTAATAATGGTGAAAACTCAATTGGTCCGGATTTAGAGCCAAACTAGCTCCATCAAACTCAGCTGACCCAGTCCGAGTTTCAAGTAACTATAGAAACTCGGATCGATCGAGTGCTTTAATATCCACAAAGTTGCACCATTTAATTCTAACAATTAATTCTAGCAATTCATTGGGTGGTTAGTTTTAAGGAAATTGTGTTAAAATTAGTAACTTCGCCCTAAAAGTAAATAGGTATATTTATGGATTTATTAATTAATTTCAAAGGAAATAGTATCCAGTTTAGTTATAAGTGACTTAAAATAAAGATGGTGAAGAGTTTTGAGGATCTATATATCTCAGTTTAAAATAAAAAGTTGAAAAGTTTATTGTAAGAGATTCCATGCTAGATAGGTTTCTTTATATCTCTTTTCGCTGGGAATTACTTATAGAAATAATTATGTATATGTATGATATTCTACTTGTGTGTGTATGTGTATCAAACACAATATTTTTCAAAAATAGCATCTATGCAATATTCATACTTGTATTCTTATTTAGAAAGAAATTGGTAAGAAATTAAGGATGTGCCTTACTCGAATTATACTGTACTTTGAAATGAATAAGCAATTTCATAATTTAAAGTAAAACTATATATGTTTGTTTTTTTTTTTTTTTCAAAGAGCGCATTGCACACGTGCATTTCTACCAGTTATTATATATTAAAGAGCTAATAAAAGTTTTGGATTTATCATGTTTTCTTCCATAATACCTAGCTATTTATTCCTAAAATACATCTATACTTAAAATATTCTTATAAAATTTTCATATTATTTGCAAGATATACTTACGTTTTAAATACTCTTGCATGTTTTTAAGATATCCAACAATAAGTTTTTAGCTTAATTATCAACCAACACAAAAATAATTTCCTTATCTATTTAACTTTAATAGAAAATAAAACTTAAATGAATAAATTTACTATGATTTTTCCTATCTTTTCAGTCCACTTAGGTGATAACAAATTAATAAAATTAGTTAATTTTACATATACAATCAAATCTCATCAAAATTTGCATGTAATTTTTTTTTAAAAAAATTAACCTTCTTTCTATTTTGTGCAAAGCGCGCGTCATGCGCACTTCTACTAGTTAAACAAAAATTATTAAATTATATATTACAGAATTTTGATGAATTAAAGTTTTTGAAAGATTTACTAATATTTTAAAAAAGTAATGATTAACAGATAAAATTACAATTTGTAATGTTTTAAACTTCATATATAGCAGGCACAGGCAGCTTTGATTTTAATTTTCTTATAAAAAAAGTATCGGATACATACATGCGTGGTTTCTTCACTAATGATCATTTAAATACCTGAAGAGAAAAGGATGTAGAGTAAGGATTTTAATCCTTTTTTTTTTGGGGGGGGGGGGGGGGGGTGGGAAATTTAAGTAATAAAAAATATATGATAAAACAAGTAGAGAAATTTAGGCTCTTGAATTATAGAGTTGTAAGATTACAATGGAGAATTGGTTGTAGGGTTAGCGCGCAGTACTGATACGTGAATATGCATGCAGGATGTTTTTCTCCGGTTGACTTTTGACACCACGTCCAACTTCGTGTTCGGAGTTGACCCGGGCTGTCTCGCGGTCAACTTTCCGACCGACCCCTTCGCGAAGGCCATGGACGACGCCGAGGAGATCCTCTTCTACCGCCACGTAACTCCTCAGGTGTGGCTCAGGCTCCAAAAACGGCTCAACATCGGCCACCACCGTCACATGTCCGCCGCCAAGGACACGATCGACCAATCCATCGACCGCATCATATCGGCACGAAGAGAATCCAAGAACAGTACTACCGCCACCGCTGACATTTTAAGTTCCTACTTAGACTCCCAGCACGAGCTCGTCGACGGCGGCGACGGTGCGTTCGACAAGTTTCTACGCGACTCCACCCTCAACTTCATGGTGGCGGGGCGGGACACGACGAGCTCGGCGCTCACGTGGTTCTTCTGGTCGCTGGAGCAAAATCCGCACGTGGAAAAGATGATCCTGCAGGAGCTGAGATCGTGCGCGCCGAGAAACCCTAGCTTTCCGACGTCAGCAGAGCTGCGCGAAATGGTGTACTTGCATGCTGCGTTATGCGAGTCGCTGCGGCTGTTCCCGCCCGTGCCGTTCGAGCACAAGGCCCCGGTGAGGCCCGACGTGCTGCCGAGCGGTAATCGGGTCGACGATAAAATAAGGATGATGTTTTCACTGTATGCTATGGGGAGGATGGAGAAGATATGGGGGAAGGACTGCTTGGAGTTTAAGCCGGAGAGGTGGATTACGTCTTCCGGGAAGCTGCGGTACGAGCCGTCGTATAAGTTTCCGGCGTTTAACTCCGGGCCGAGGACTTGTCTGGGGAGGGATCTCGCTTTCATGCAGATGAAGGCCATCGTCGCCGCCGTGGTTACGAATTTTCGCTTCGAGCTAGCGCAGGGGTTCGTCGCGAAGCCGAGACTTTCGATCATACTGCACATGAGGGATGGCTTGAAGGTTAGGGTTAGGAAGAGGGAAAATTAACCTAATCAAAATGCATGCTTTGTTTATGATGCCCGGGGTACGTAATAGGAAAAAAACAAAGGACATGATTTACGTTAAAAATGTTGTGGATGCGTGCAGTAATTAATTAACATAGATACTTTGTTTGTGATGCGTATGTATTTGGTCGAATTTTTAGTGAATTCGCGTGTTAAATTGTATATGTTTAATATGAGTATGAACCTAATAATAATTAAGAAATATTGAAATACGATCATGTCAATTTATATATATATATATATATGTATGATTTTAATCTAACTATATATCCTCTTTTTTTCTTTTTTTAGAAAAAAAATAGTTTTGATACGCAAGTTCATATATGCATCTACGTGGAGCTTTTAATTAATTTTGTCCGAAGAAGTTTTTGGAATTTTAGGTGCTTTTGAAACTCTCCATGAATTAATGCACGCGAGTCTTTGAAAAGTGCTTAGTAAGAACTACATGAATTTTTAATTGTTTTCGGTTTATTTGTTTATGTATTTTTTACAAGCTACGTAAACTACACGATATGATAAGAAAAGAATGGAAGAAAAAGAAGAGCCAATAAAAACGATGGGAGTTTAATGATACTTCACCTTGGACAGAGAAGGTTACCTACCATTAATTAAATTTTCTAAAACCGACATTAATTAATTAGTAATTAGATTCATTCCATTTATACTTTTCTGAAGCATCTTTTCATATATATCTTTACTCCACCTTGAAATGCCCTGGAATATATTTGCATTAATTATTGGCCTATTAGCAAGCTAGTCTCGTTTGAACATACTTATTATCCTTAAATAAATATGGCGACATATGTGACTACTGCTTTAAAGCAATTAACACCACCAAATTATATAACAATACTGAATATATGGTAATTAACACGACTGTGGTAGTGCCTGTAAAATGCAAATTATATATATTGTGTCACCTTGTAATTTATAGGGTTTAATTCTTTGGCCATCTTTGGGACTGCATGTTGCCGCGTTTGTTGATTTCTTCCTAGTATAAGTTTTTAATTTGAGAAATATTATTAATTAAATCAACAATTCAAAAAAGTTTCTAATATAATAATTTTTTATTCTTTTCCCAAAAAAAAAAAATATTATTCATTTTATTCATATAAAAAATAAATTTAACTATAAAAGTTGAGCAAAGTTAAAAGTTAATAATAATAATAATAAATAAATAAATAAAAAGTCACTTTGATGACACTTGAGATTACCATTCTTGATCCAATTAAGGATTGAATTAATTTTATAAATCTATAAAAATTTCAGTAAAAAAAAAAAAAAAAAAAAAAAAGGGCCAATAGAAGATGATGTAACTAGGAGAAAATATAAGCTGTTAGATGATAGAGCTGTTAAATATTATAATAAAAAATTTGTTGTAGTGCTAATATTGCCCAAAATTTTATATGGTTGGATGTCTGATTTACCTTCTTTTAATTTTTATTATTTATTAGCTTGCAATATAGTTCAACATGAAACTAGAATATATCTTTTCCAAAATAATAATATTACCAAATTAACTAGCCTATTAGATAGCTATAAGATATATAATTTGAGTATATATTCTATATTTAGTCTTATATTGAGTCACGTCATTCTTTAAGAAAGGAGCTGGTGAGAGTATTCAACACATCCAAAAAAAAAATATTAGATGCATCCGTGCACAATAAACCAACTCTAAAATATTTATTAAATATTTAATATTATATATATTATATTTTATTTTATTTTAAAATATTAAGTATCATATATTTTATTAATTTTTTAATATATTTTGTGATTTATGAGTATCAAATATTTTATTAATCCTCTAATATACTTTGTGGTGTATGAAATATTAGTATATATTAGGTGCAAGTAATTTTTTGAAAAAAAAATTATAAGAGCATTCTATTAAGTATTCTCTATACTAGATATGTATATAAATATATACACTACATACTTAAAAACTGTAATAGAGATTTTTAAATTTAATTCAGTAAATATATTTAAATTATTAGATTTTATAAATAGAATATATTAAATTAAATTTTGATATAAAAAATTAGCTTTTTAATATAAGTTGCAGTACTATATGGTGTGTTAATATACACCTGATGCATATAATAATTTATTCTTTTTTCAATCACTTTTAACAAGATAAAGACATTCTTATATATTTGGTAATTTAAAATAAGTTCTCTAATTTTAATTTTATAATTAAAAAGTTTATTTATAAAAGAAAATTAACTATTAAGTTTAATTGAATATTTAAGTAAAATTATTATAATATAAATACTGAAAGTTAAAAAATATTAATAAAACAATAATTTTTATAATGTATAAAAATGTATACCAATTTTATTTTTTTAGTTCTTTTGTTATAATTTTTTTAATCTTAAAATTTTAATAATTATATATATTAATTGATTAAAATATTATCTACTCGCTAGAAAGCGCGGATTCTATTCTAGTACACATATTAATTGGAGGTAGTTTTATCTTCCATCACCAAATTCATCACCTTGAGTTTGTGTTTAATGCCAAACTAATGTGGTCCTTCTTTTCCTTGTTATTATCCTTCATACGCAAGCTTTAAAGGAAAACTAAAATAAAGACTAAAGAATATTAAACAGGTTTTTAATATTTTTTTTGTAAGTCCAAAACGTGAGTGAGTTTGAATCAAATGAAAAAAAAAATTAACTATATTAAAAGTCTGATAAGATTCGAATTTAAAATTTTTTCTTTTAATATCATATTAAATTTTATAAAATAACTATTATATTCTAATTAAAAACTTAAACTAGCATAGATGGGTATTTTTAATATTTTAACAAAGGCAGACACATTAAACTTCAAACTATATATACAGTAATATTCAGCACATACATACATTTATACTTAATGAAATTAAGCAATTAATATTTGAAATTTAAGCTACCGACCTACTTTGGCAGCTCGCAGCTTGAGCATCAAGAATCTTTATTCTTAATTAATTACTTGTTTTAAATTGGCGGGCACTACTTATCTATCATCAATCACCTGAAAAACTATTTTCCATTTGTTTTCCAAACAAAAATTAATTAGCATTTCTTAAGATACGTTTAATTTGTCGCGTTAACAACTGACCAATTGATATTGCTAGATTGTCACTATTCCAAACGTAGCATCCGCATTAAGAAAAATCCCACCCTTAGTAGAAAAGGACTACACTGCTGTTTTCATTTTCATCTGCTCCTACTCTTTTTTTTTTTTTTTAAGAAAAAAAAGAAGGGTATATATAAGTGTACACCCCATAAAGGATGTATATCCTACATTCCATTTCAAAAATTTCATCCGCCACTTGATGTGACGAGTGAAGTAAATACCTATTTCAGGATGAAGTGGGATGTAGGATGTACCCCTCTTATCGGGTGTACACCTAGCATCACCTAAAAAAGAATACCAAACTTTTTAAAATCTGAATAACTAGCACGGAAAAATTAAAAAAAAAAAAGAAAAAAGAAAAATTAAGGTACAAATGTATAGATCATTTTGATTTGATTATTTGATTTTTCAAAATTTTAATTTTAGGACTTAATTAAATTTATTTGATTTAAGTAATATGATGGCTCTTTTAATATAAAATCTAAGATAATTGCTTACTTAAAAGAAACTTATAATTATGTGAGTTGTATAAAATTAATATATGAATTAAATATGTATGTTCAAGATAAATAATCACTAATTAACTCAAATTAAATAAATTAAAAAATAATTAGATCAAAAGGGATGATAGTTAAGATAAGTTTTATATATTTTCACCTCAAAATAAATACGGTAGATTCTCTTAAGCCATATATGGGCTGTGTTAGTCTGTCTTTCCGCTACCCTAAGCTCAAATAGAGTCAAACAACCCTTAATCAATAGAATGGAAGCAACAATAAGATAAAAGATAAAACATATGACAAAGTTGGCTGAGTTGCTGATAAGGTTCGTTTTGCCGGATCGAAACTTTTGTGAATGAATCGATAGAGAAATTTTTTTTTGGAATAAACATAAATTTCTCTTACTTGTCAATAGACTATTTATGCATTAAAATTACACCACATTCATCATTCTATTTAATTATCACAATTAGTTGACAATTATTTATTTAAGAATCAAGCATGCAATCTTTTGCCTTGAACAGCTATTCAATGCTCCAAATTTGAATGAATATGATCATTAATCCTAACACTGTATACTCTTATCTGCACCCTTGCATGAGTATATGAAATATTATACTAATTGTTGTTGTCTCGAGATCTTAATTACATAGGCGCTTTGTCACTGAAAAAGTTACCTATTTTTTATGCCTAAACTTCAGGGAAAGAGGAACTTGGGTCTGCATATTTAGCGTTGATTTTTTTTTTTTTTTTTTGAGAGAAAGATAGTATGCTATCCGCTTCGTTTAAGCTGAAAATGTGAAGCAACTAGACTTCGAACTCGAGTCACGGATATCAATCATCAAATTCTTAATTTGCCACTTGCACTAAAAACAATTGATATATTTAGCATTGATTATAGTAATAGTACAAAGAGATAGAGACAGTGACAACCTATGCATTAGGGTTTGGGGCTCAATGGATTAGAGTGCTTTAGAGACACCAAACTAATAAGGGTTATTTTTAAAAATCAAGGTACACTAATGGTATACTTAATGTGTTTAACCTCATTCAACTTTTTTATTTAGTGCTTTGCTTTGTTAGTAGGTTTCTATCTTTTTAATCATCTTGATCGAAGTGATTTGCCACCAATGCTTGGATTATTCTTCTTTGCATATATATATATATATAAAATGCTACAGAGAGGTTAAGTATGTTTATGCTTCCCAAAACATATAGTTCATAGATTAATTGTTGCCTAGCGAAAATAGGTTTTTTACTTCATTTTTTTTTCTAGTTAACTATATATATAGTTTAACAAGATAAAAATTGTTGTAAATACTGTAAAGATGACTAACAAGTGATGCTCTTCATTAACCTCTTTCTAAAATATCTACTTAATTAGGATTTGGGAGGCAGAAATGGGCCGAAAAAGGCATGCGAAGCCTAAAATTGGGCTTAATCTTGGTTTGTCGAGTTTGCGTAATCTATTTAAAATTACGAAATGATTATAATAAAAAATTACGATAACAAAATATTTTATTTATTTTTATAAAAAATATATCATCATAATTTAATTACAATAAAATTTTACGGTTCATCTGAAAACGAAAAAGCATATCACTATATAAGTTTTTTTTTGTTCTCAAACCCATTTGTGCTCAATAATCTTAGGTAGGTTTTAATACCAAACAGTTCCTTTTACTTGCAATGTGCTCAAGTCATTCAGAGTTTTGTGAAAAATATATGAATGAGGTGATTCATCAGTTCAGTTCTCGCAGTATATACCATATTACTCAAAAAAACTAGATCGAAGTGATCTTATATTATATATATCTGGAGCTCGATCTCACGGTTGCACCTGTTTGCACCTGTTGCTCGATTGCGATTGACCTCAAAATCAAACATGTGCAGTTCCAAATTGAATCCGATCCAACATCTTGGGCTTTGGGTTAGGCTCGGATTAAGCACTGCAACTTAATTGTAATAATAACAACGAACATGATAAAGTAAACATGTAGTGTGTGTATCTGAGGGTGCATGGACTCGCGTTCTTCGGCTCGCGCGTGTGTGTGTGTGTGTATATATATATATATATATATATATATATATATATGACAGATTCAAGAAAGAGTCTTACAACATTATCATGCATAAGCTTGCCGAACACATGCGATCATAATTTCCTTTGACCTAATAAATTTGGACCTTGGATTAGTAGTCTTTAAACCCAGGATGCAAGTTGCGACTAAACCTAGTCTACTATAAAATACTTATCTTATTCGTGAGCTCGGTTCGAGCATTAATATATACTTTATCGAAAATGTGAATTCCTAGATTCAAAATCCAACCATATATTTCAATGGAAACTACATATGATCCAACTAGCTAGCTTAACAACAAAAACAAGGTTAATGAGTGTATATATGGCCGTACCATATGTATTTGTGAATTGTGATTATCTTAGTAGGTGAAGCCATTGATACATGCGTTGGGTTTGTTAATTAACCTCTTAATTTCTTTGAGCATTTTTCGTCATCTCTTGTAACTAAGCCCACAAGTTTGTACGCTCTTCACGTGCACTTTAATAGTTGTATATTTTCGAAATATTCACAAATATAAAATTGAGATCGAACAAGACAGTAGAATCCAGTAAATCAATTTTTTCGAAAAAAAAAAAATTTGGGGAACTTTGTGCATGATATATTTCGCAAGAAAGAGCATGATATATATGATGATATATATAATATCACTAATTTTTACCAAATACAGTAACAAATAATGTTATAGTAATTAATCAACAAACTAGTGTGAAATTATACGAAAGAACTGTACGTCGTACTTCAAAAACTTAAGCTGGTAGAGAATAATATTTATATATTTTATATTTAATATTTTTTCTCGCGTTGACACGGATTCGAGATTCAAACTCAAAATTTCTTGTTATGATATCATGTGAAATTATATGAAATAATTGTAATACTCTAAAAATTTAAACGATTAGAAAATAATATTTATATATTTTATATTCAACATCTATGACTATTGATGAGTCATTTTGCAGTATTTGATTGATAATGTCAATAATATAGTACATGAAGTAATTCTAATTAAGCAGTTTTAGTAATAATTTAAGATTTTTATTTTGATTTTGATTTCAAATTTAACGACGTGGTTATTGCAGTTAAACACTGTCACCTGTTATAGCGTATTTGCTATTTGACTTAGCCTAATTTAATGAGTATCACCTGTGCGTACTTGGGTCCAACAACATTACTAATGAGCTCAACACCAAAATCACACCCGAGTTCCTTCCATTCAAAACCATCATTCCAGTCCAGTCCGGTCTGGTCCGGTCCGGTTCGGTTCGGTTCGGTTCGGTTCGATCCTGGTTCGAATTTCTGAAAAAAACCGGGCCGGGGTGTTCCCGAGGCGGTGTCTCGTGCGAGTACGGTCAAAAAGGAAAAAAAGACAAAATCCGGATTTAAAAATCCCTCCCTAACCCGCTCACACCATTCCATTGGTGAACCGTACCTGGTCTTTAAAAAAAAAAAGAAAAAATTGAGCCTGGTCCGGTTTTTTTTTTGTTTTTTGTTTTACTACCCCTTTTAATAAAATTTCCTTTATTAGCTCAATTCCCCAAAACACCCCACCATTCTCCTCTTGGAAACCCAACCCCTTGCCCATTTCTTAATTAAATTTTACCGTGCGCCATGTACCATGATTTTACCCTCTTTCACCCTCCTCTTAATGAGTTGTGTGGTGAGGCATAATACTGTTTGACAAAGCATTATTTTAATAATATTATTAAAATCTTTTAAAAAATATTATATTACAAATTCTCTGTTAGCTTTTTTTTTCTTTTTTTTTTTTTTTTGTGCGCCAGTGTTAAGAACTAAATTAAAATTTTTAATTTTTTTAGTCCAAATTAATGTTTACTTATGTGGGTGATCGAAAATGAGATAATATTTCTATAGAGATTGAAAACATTTTAATTTTAAATTTTTATAATTAAACAAATTTTGAACAACAAAAATTTATTATAACTTTTAAAACTACATAAATTAAATAGCACTTATGTAGAAAGCTCCAGCCAGATGGATCAAATCTATCTGTATCTATCTCTCACTCTCTTTGATTCTCTCTCCATGCACGCCTTAACACCTTTAATTAGGTTATAAGTAATGGGAGGAGATAAATTAAATCACCATTGAAGCATCCCAACACATGGAAATGGGTGTTGCTCCTCTTGTGGAGGGGTTAGTCCTTTTAACTTTAACCACACACTCTCCTAAGCTTTTATTTGCCTTGCCCCTATTATCATCAAATGCTCCCCTTCCCAAGAAGGGTTCTAATAAGAAACCCACATGGGGAGGGGGAGTGTGAAATGACTAAAATGGGCATGAGGTTAATTTAGAGCATTAATTGGGGGAGTTTAATAAGGGCCCTTTGGGGGTATTAAAATTTTAAGGGATGGATTTTTTGTTGTTTAAGAGGGAGAGTTTGGGGATTTGGGAAATTGGGATTAGGGATGTTGATGTGAGGGTGTTATTGGTTAAACTTGGGTGGTTTTTTTATTTTTACCAATCCCAAAAGGGCACTATATATATACCCTAACCCAAAACCAAAAAAAATTATCCTTAATTATGGAGAAGTAAACAAATAAAAACTCTATCTATTTTTTATCTCGTTTATTTCAGTTAATAAAAAAAAAATTAGATAAATAGATAAATTATCATAGAATTTAACAATACATACTGCATTACGAAATTCAAATTTAAAATTTTTATATAAAATAATTTTTTATTTTAGAATATCGAGCTCTCACTTAAATTAGAATCAGAAATTTCGCTCGTATAACATCAATGCATTTTTTTTTTTTTTTTTGGATAAAAAAGCTATTTCATAAATAGACACTAGACTTAAGAACTCCCAGTTAGATAAACCATAAAACATGTTTAATTAATAATTCAAATCTAGCTAGGATTATGTAATTTGCAATATTATTCCTACTAAGGTGCACACAAACACCAACCAAGAACAAGATAAAAAGCATATTTTGAGTAGCTTATTTCTAGGACAACACGAATCATAAAGCAGCACTGCTTGTGGGGTGGGTGGCTATGATTGGAGCATGTTGAGATGTTAATGGAAATGGAATAAAAAATATTATTAATTCAAGGAGCAACCCTAAAGTAGAGAGAGTTGCTCTACTTAGTCCAGTAAAAGTGTACAGTAATATATATTAGATTAGACATAGATAGATAATAAGACATTAGGGCACTGCTTATAATCAGGGTTTTTAACTCCCCAGGTGTGGGGCCCACAAATGGAGGAGGGGACAGAGAGATGAGGGAATGGCATTTTGTAGACCAACTTAGATTTTCTCACACAAAATCAGAAGATTTTGGCTTTAGTTTAATTAACACATCCTGCTTAGAGTTTATACACACTCACTGTACCCCTCAATTATTAATTTTTAGAACAATACTGTTCATACATAAATAAGAAAAAAGTGAATACTTTAAATTTTTTTACTAATCACTTTGATATGACCGATCATATTAATAATGCAAAATTTATTGATAAGGCAATTAAAAGAATTTTAGTATTAAAAAATATAATTGATAAGGCCATTAAAAAAATATTAGTCTTTGTATGAATTAAGTATTATTAATATATTTTAACACTCATTTAAATCTGCTTTATTTCGGCTTTCAAATATAATCATCTTCTATAAAATTTGTGGCAAAACAAAAGTACAGTATATGTGAGCTACCATGAAAAACTAAAGTATTCATAGCTCTAATTAAAATTTAAAGCTTTATTTGGAAGTTTTTACCCTCTAACATGAATAGGTTAAATTAGAATTTTTTTTATTTTTATTTTAGTATAATGTTTTATTTATAAGCACCACTACATTAATTCCATCACATGATTAAACAAGTTCTTAATAATGGGTTGCCAAGAATGCTTTTGAAAATTCAAAAATACTTAAAAAGATATTTTATCAAATCTTCCTTTTGATTCTCTCTCTCTCTCTCTCTCTCTCACTCGCAGGCACAGACACAGACACACACAATAAAAGAACCTTGAGAAGGGAGAAAATGTATGAGTGATGAGCTGGGGTGGTTTATTTATAGATAGATAGATAGATATATAGAGAGAGAGAGAGGTCTAAGCAAGAGAGGTGGAGAGAGTAGCAGCAGCAGGAGCAGCAGCTGCAGTAGCAGGGAGCAGCTGCAGTAGCAGACACCGCCACCGGCGCTTCCGGCTTCTTCCATATAACTTTTGGGTGAAGGTGAAGCAACAAACAACAAGCTTCTCCTTTCTCACATGGACAGCTCTTTTGCTTACTCTCTCATCTTCTTCTGCTTCTCCACTTGGCAAGTAAGTGAACCTCATTTCTAAGCACATGTAATGAAGTAGAAATACCACAAACACATTTGACTTGGCTCGAGTCTCCCTGCAACTGCCACAGCTTGTTCTTCCTCTTGTTTTGAGATAGCGAGGGAGAGAAACCCGTTTCTTATTTATTGTGAAAATTAATGTCCCTTTTATGATAGCAGCAAATAGAGCTATAAAGCTTAATTTTGCCTTTGATCAATTCATTCCCATTAATTTCTGGGGGTGGTTCTGCACTTGAACAAGTATTCTCAACTTGTTTAATTAGTTTTAAGTTAGTCACCACCTTCCATCTCCTCCCCCCCCCCTCTTTTAGAAGCAAGCATGGCTCTCATCATGTCTCTGTGTTGAAAATGGTGTGTTACTGTTGATCAAAACTCCACAAAAATGAGGAAACCCACAACCCTCCTCCTACTGCCATTCCTCTTGATGACATCCTTATTCTGCACATTCACCACCACCATTTCCCTCTCGGCAGACGGCAAGGCCCTCCTCTCCCTATTCTCAGCTGCCAGCAACGCCGCCCTCCCTTCCTCGTGGAACCCAGCCGACCCCACCCCATGCTCATGGCAGGGGGTAACGTGCTCCCCGGCCGGGCGCGCCATCTCCCTATCCCTCCCAAACACCTTCCTGAACCTCACCTCCCTTCCCCCCTCCCTCTCCTCCCTCACATCCCTCCAACTCCTCAACCTCTCCTCGGCCAACGTCTCCGGTCCCATCCCCCCCTCCCTCGCCGCACTCTCCTCCCTACGCCTCCTCGACCTATCGTCCAATTCCCTCTCCGGCCCCATCCCTGCCACCCTCTCCTCCCTCTCCTCGCTCCAATTCCTCCTCCTCAATTCCAACCGCCTCGCCGGCGCCATCCCGCATACTTTGTCCAACCTCTCTTCCCTTCAAGTCCTCTGCTTGCAGGATAACCTCCTTAATGGCTCCATCCCTTCCCAGTTCGGCTCTCTACTCTCCCTTCAGCAGTTCCGCATCGGCGGTAACCCCTTCCTTAGCGGCCCGATCCCGCCGCAACTTGGTCTTCTTGTAAACCTTACCACCTTCGGTGCGGCGGCCACCGGTCTCTCTGGCCCGATACCGCCCGAACTCGGGAACTTAGTGAACCTACAAACTTTGGCTTTATACGACACCGACATTTCCGGGTCGATTCCTTCTAGCTTGGGCTCGTGTTCGGAGCTGAGGAACCTGTACCTGCACATGAACAAGATCACCGGCTTGATTCCGCCCGAGTTGGGCCTGCTACAGAAGCTCACAAGCTTGCTTCTTTGGGGCAATTCGATCTCGGGCCCGATCCCGGGCGAGCTCTCGAACTGCTCTTCTTTGGTAGTGCTCGACCTCTCCGCAAATAAGCTAGCAGGAGAGATTCCTCGTGAGCTCGGTAAGTTATCGGTGTTGGAACAACTCCATCTTTCGGATAATATGTTAGCAGGGTCTATACCGGAGGAGCTGAGCAACTGTAGTAGCTTGACTGCTTTGCAATTGGATAAGAACGCGCTCTCTGGATCGATACCGTTGCAGTTCGGGAACTTGAAGTTCTTGCAGAGTCTCTTCTTGTGGGGGAACTCGATTTCGGGGACTATCCCTCCGTCTTTTGGGAACTGCAGCGAGCTCTATGCGCTTGATCTTTCCAAAAATAGTCTTACTGGGACGATCCCAGATGAGATTTTTAGTTTGGAGAAGCTCAGCAAGTTGCTGCTTTTGGGGAATTCGCTGACTGGTCGACTGCCTCCCTCCGTTTCCAATTGCCAATCTCTAGTGAGATTAAGGCTCGGAGAGAATCAGCTCTCTGGGGAGATCCCGAAAGATATTGGTAAGCTCCAAAATCTCGTCTTTTTGGATCTTTATGGTAATAATTTCTCTGGGAGATTACCAGCAGAGATTGCTAATATTACTGTTTTGGAGCTCCTTGATGTGCACAACAATCAGTTTGTAGGAGAAATCCCTCCTCAGTTGGGGGAGCTGATGAACTTAGAGCAGCTCGATCTCAGCCAGAACCGCTTCTCTGGAGAGGTTCCTTCAAGCTTTGGTAATTTCAGCTACTTGAACAAGCTTATACTCAACAACAATTTGTTAACTGGGCCGTTACCGAAATCCATAAGAAACTTGCAGAAACTAACCATGCTTGATCTAAGCCGGAACAGCCTATCCGGCCCAATTCCTCCTGAGATTGGCTTGTTAACAAGCTTGAGCATAAGCTTAAATTTGAGCTTTAACAAATTTGTTGGGGAATTACCAGAGGAGATGTCTGGATTGACGCAGTTACAATCTTTGGATCTTTCGAGCAATTCGCTCTATGGGAAAATAACAGTTCTGGGCATGCTTACAAGCCTAACATCTCTTAATATCTCGTCCAACAACTTCTCTGGTCCAATTCCTGTTACTCCATTCTTTCGAACAATATCGCCAAATTCTTATTCTCAGAACACCGATCTCTGCGAATCCTTCGATGGGTATACTTGCTCTTCTGACCTTATCCGTAGAACTGCTCTCAAATCGATCAAGACTGTAGTTCTTGTCTGTGCTGTCTTAGGTTCAATCGCACTATTGTTCGTTCTGGTTTGGCTTCTGATAAGCAGAAGAAGGAAGTTAGCAGCTGACAAGGCAATGATTTCTTTATCCAATGGGACCGACAATTTCTCCTACCCATGGACCTTCATTCCGTTTCAGAAATTAAACTTCGGTATCGAAAACATTCTTGAGTGTTTAAAGGATGAGAACGTGATAGGAAAAGGGTGTTCTGGAATTGTATACAAAGTCGAGATGCCTAATGGGGAAATCATCGCTGTGAAGAAGCTATGGAAATCGAAGGAAGAACCAATCGATTCATTCGCGGCTGAGATTCAGATTCTAGGGCACATCAGGCACCGGAACATTGTGAAGTTGTTAGGATATTGTTCGAATAAGTGTGTGAAGCTTCTCCTTTATAATTACATCTCAAATGGGAATCTTCAACAGCTCCTGCAAGAGAATAGGAATTTGGATTGGGAAACGAGGTACAAGATAGCAGTCGGGTCCGCTCAAGGTTTAGCTTATCTTCACCATGATTGCGTGCCTGCCATTCTTCATAGAGATGTTAAGTGCAACAACATTCTGTTGGATTCGAAGTGCGAGCCTTACCTCGCTGATTTTGGGTTGGCGAAACTGATGAATTCGCCGAATTTCCATCATGCCATGTCCAGGGTTGCTGGTTCTTATGGGTACATTGCACCAGGCAAGTAAACTCTTCCTGGTTATTTCATTATTATATTCTTTGCTCACTAGCTGAGTAGCTACACTATGAATCATTGCAAATATCTGGTAATTAGTTCTTCAAAGTTACTTTAAGTTCGCAGTGAACTACTGCATTAAGTCCAATCTAACAAATCATTTAGTTTCAGAGTTAAGTTACTTTCTCTGATAAAATAGTCATTAAAATGCCAACATCTTTCCATTTATATCCTAACACATCTTGCCCCAATTAGAATTTTCTTACAGAAACACCACTTCTTGGTTATAAGATTATGTCCCAACAAATGCTAGAATTCGAGTGGTTAACCAAAAGATTTGTATAGTTCTGTAGTCATTTATTTCGGTATAGAAACTGTTGAGAAACACTACTAATTATGGGGTTTACTTAATTGCAGAGTATGGGTACACCTCCAATATAACGGAGAAGAGCGATGTGTATAGTTACGGTGTGGTACTTCTGGAGATCCTAACAGGGCGGAGCGCCATCGAGCCGATGGTTGGAGACCACCTCCACATTGTGGAGTGGGTGAGGAAGAAGATGGGGAGCTTCGAGCCCGCGATCAACATCCTGGATTCCAAGTTGAGAGGGATGGCGGATCAGACTGTCCAGGAGATGCTGCAGGCGCTGGGGATCGCCATGTTCTGCGTGAACTCCTCACCAACTGATCGACCCACGATGAAGGAAGTGGTGGCGCTTCTGATGGAGGTGAAGAGCCCTCCGGAAGAGGCGGGGAAGACTTCGCAGCTGCCTCTCATTAAACCCAAGAGTCACGGCTGATAGATGCTAGTTTTATTTATCTCTTTTCCATTTTTCTTCTCTTTTGGGTGATCTCTTTTGAAGGCTATCTTTGGTAGTTTTTGTTTGTTCCCAGAAAGAAGGCAAATTCTATGTAGCTGAGGGCAGGAGAAAAAAAAGAAGAAGAAAAGAGAAGAGGTTTGTGGGTGTTTAATCTGCTGGTGCTATGCTGGTACTGTTGTACAGTTTTCTTTAGATTGCAGCATATTGAGATTTTCTTCAGATAACTAATCCCAAAGCCTTTTCTCTAGCTATTTTGTCACAATAGAGTTGTAAGCAGAGAAAAACCACAAATGGTGAGCAGAATAAAGTAGAGCATGATGTGTCTGATGTCAGTAACTAGCATAAAGAATGGAAGCTTAAAATAGAGAAAAGCTTTATAAGATTTATTCTATTGGAAGCTACTTTTTCTATTCGAGAAACACAATCAGAATTAAAAACTTTTTGTCGTAGTAGTAGTAGTAGCAGTAGTTAGTCGAAATAAGTTTTTGTGTACCAAAAGGCATAATTAAAATTTGAAAGATGTGCGTTGAAACTGCATATAGCAGTGTCCATTGAGCCACGTAAACTAATCAAAGGAAACCAATGAGTTAACAACTTATTTGCACAGTTCGGTGGGACCAACAAGCCTACTCACCATGCATGCATATGCTTGTTGACAATACAAGATACAAGCCCCACACATGGGGGCTCAAAACATGTAAAAGGAATAAGAACATCTTTATCAAACATGTAGCGCACATCTGGGACCTTTCATGTGCGCTACAAAGAGACGAAAAAGGTCGGGGGCCATACTTTCGAAACGATCCTGTGTTCCCCCAGCATCCGGCAACTACCGCAATGCACAGCAGGGGCGTAATCTTTTGACTCTTTGGACAAATTTTCACAAATTTAATAAAAATCCAAACTATCACCGAATCTGAATAGCGGTGATATGCCCTTGGACAAGTCAAGTTAATTTTTAGGTAACAACACCAGTTTAGGTGATTCAAAAGATTATCCGTCGCTCCACCGTGGTAAAAGCCTTGCCAAATTGAGATCAAGCCTGCAGATTTGGCTTTGGGGTTTGCTTGGCACGGCTGAAGTATTTGGAGACAGGCTATTTAATTCAGCTGTTTGAAGCTTTCTACTGCAATATAGACAAAAGTTTTAAATTTGAGTTTCAATTCTGGAAACCTGAAAGTTCGCCAAAGCTTCCACTAAGTAGAAAATTATGCTTCAGAAGCCATTCTAACTTCCAGGCTCTCTAAAATTATCCTGTTCCAGATGATTTTGGTTTCTCTGATAAACTTAAGATCAACAGACCATAGTTCTCCTATTCACCATCTTTAATCCTCTTGACCTCAAATAATAGATCACCAATATGTTACTTGTAATCCTCCAACTAACTTACATGATACCTATATTAGCAAACAAAGCAATGAAATGACTGAGAAAATCACACAAACAGTCGAAAAACTCAGCCCTCTTTTAATCTACCAGAAAAGCAATATCCTCTGCAATAATGTACAACAAAAAGCTACACTGGAATGCAGATACACTCATATAGAAAGCATTCTCTAGTGTTCCGTGTTTGGCAATAAGTGAGAAATAATCGACGCAGCTTTATAGAGAAATAGTGACTAATATGTAGAAATGGAGATTGTTGGAACATGGCCATTTTACATGGGAAGATGCTGTGATGACCTATTCCTTGCTATTGAAAGCAGCTTTTTTGATCAAAAACCAAAATAAGTAGAATAAACCTACAGCCACTTTGCAGTTGCTATTTAATATAGCTCTTCTAACTCTTGAAAGAGGTTTTCCTCTATGATGAGATCATACATATTGACCCATGTGCGCATGAGCGAGAGAGATAGTCTCCTAAATTAATTTTTATGTACAGTTATTACTATCGTCCTTAAGAGAGCAAATTCATCACTAGTTGTCATTGCAATGCACCATAGAGGACACACCAGAGTCACTATTAGATAGAATTTTCTTTGGTCCAAGTAGCTATCTACTTCAGGAATACGGAGAACTAATTTGTACAACTCTGAACATGAATATGAATACAAAGGTTGAAATGGTAAAATGTAATCATTTACCTTAATATCCACCCAAAAGACAACACTAAAAGACTAGGATATGCAACCTATATCCACAAAGGTTTCTGGATTTTACAGGTGTAGAATCACAGAGAAATGACCAAGTGTTTAGAGTTTGATTCGAGTCTATTAAGTCCGAAAGTAAAGGCAAAAGGAGTGAGTTCTACTGCAAAAGTAATTCTTCCCGTCAGTTTTACTTCTTTGCCTAATGAAGGGCCGCAATTTTATACCCTGCTCATTACAACACTAAGATGGAGTTTTGCATTGTAACTCGATGGATCACAGTGAATAGGATTTTCAGAAGAATTCTGTTGTTAGATAAGAAATGAGACTGAACAGAAGTTACTGACCTCCATTACGTTCTTTCCTCTCGTAATGTTAGTTATGAGTGAACTCTGTGGCAATCAGAAAAAGTATTTTTGGTGTTGATGTACAAGTTTTCTCATGTTTAAGAAATTCAAATCATGGCAAATCAAACCTCAAACTTTCAGTTTGCTTACACTTAGCTACGTCCACGTAAATCAGGGGAAATCAATACAAATCATGACGAAATAAGATTTCAAACAAGGGAAGTAAGATTTAGCGAATTGCAATTCCATCCAATACAGCGATTTGATCTCCATACATTCACTTTCCTCAGTAGGATGAAGCTTTTCTTACTTCTACACACAGCAGCAAAAGCCACATAGCTATGTTCCAAAAGCTCACACAGTCCATTTGCACTCTCAACAAGAGCATTTATATACCGAAATTTCCTTATGAAATGCAAAGACTACTCGTCAATTTCCATTGCCAATGCTACATAATCGTTTATCTAATCTCTTAATACAACAATTACAACAATTAACCTTCATTGCAATTGTATGCCGAGGCAGATAACACAAAGATTCCAACTTTATTCATCAAAAATAGTTCAAAAACAAAAGCCCTAGCGTAAAATTCCCAAAAAAAGAAGCGAAGAAACCCTAACCTCGTTCACTCATCGAGCTGCTTGAGCTCGGCCTTGAGCTGCTCGATCTTGAGCCCCATGGAGCGCTGCAGCGCCGCCCTCTCCCTCTCCGGGAGCCTCGCGAGGAGCCCCTCGAACATGCCCAGCACCTCCCCCGCCGCGTCGCGCGCGCACTGCGCCTCCTCATCGAAGTACACGGTGTCCTTCGACTCGAGCGCCGCCTCGATCTCCTCGCGCGCCTCCGCGAACTTGAGGTTGATCTCGTCCACCTCCTTCCCGTGGTCCGCGGCGGGATCCCCCGTCCCAAATCGGCGCCCGAAGTGGATGGTAGGGTTTCGGGACGCCAACAGTTGGGGTTGCGGGGGGAGATCGGTTAGGGTTCTGGGGAGAGAATGGGATTTTGGTGGTCGAGAGGATCGAAAAGGGTATGCGGACATGGACCGTAGGACGAGATGTCGAGCGCTTCGTCGCATCTCCCTAGGGTTTTTTCGCGAGGAAGAGAGAGGGAGAGGTATTGCGATTGAGGACGACGATGGACTCCGTGCAAGGGACGGAGCAACTACGCGGACGATGGCGCATGCGGAAGAGGCATACGTGGCACAGGATCTACCGTCCAAATGGACTGCTGGAAATCTCTACCGTTCGCTAATGAACGGTGAAGATTGAAAAGTTAAGGGATGGATGGATGGATCATGTATTATACGTCCATTGACGACCCAATTTCATCTGCTAAATCACGGCCGTCCGATTATTGCTTGCACAAAACCACACAATATGTACTGAGACAACCTTAACTTAACTATAGGCCATTCTGAAATAAAAAATAAAAAATAAAAAACCCATCAATTTTATTATTATTATTATTTTGTTTTCAAGGAACAAAGAAGCTACTTCAGATTACAAAATAAATACTGCAAACTGCAGCTCATCTCATTTTCTATAGGAGAATTTGGATTTGGATTCTTTCTCGAGCTGTTCTCGAGATTCGGTTTTCGCGGCCAGTATGGTGTCATCGATGAAACCTCTCTGAGGGAATTCATCTGGAACAAGGCTCCGATAAATCTCAAACTGTTCATCAGCTTCTTTCTGTTGGTCTAGCAAGCTATAGATGATCCCCTGTAACATACCACAAAAGTCGATCAGCGAATTGGGGCGAAGTAATTACATACAAGTTTCTCAAACAAGCTCGGCGAAATAAGAGAGAGCATACATTACTCTGCATATTGATGATAAAGAATACAAAGTTGGGATCACTTTGTTGCAGTATCTAGACAAACTGTTTATTTAATGAGATTTCCATTATTGTGTTCTCACCATTAGATGACTAGGGGAAATGGAAAGAAATAAGAAATATATGATCGAAAGCATCGAGAAATTGCTAAACCATTTAAAGGAAGTTGAGGGATTTTTTGTTTCAACATATGCTTTTATCATGAATAGACTGAAGAAGCTCTACCTGACAAAGATACGGTCGAAAATCTCGGGGATTGTCATTGATGAGTTCATCGAATCGCTTTGAAGCTCCATCTAGATCACCCTGCATGGCAATTGCAGATGTTCTCTAATTTGCTCTACATGTCGTCAAGTGCTAAGTAAAGAAGTATAAATACAAAAGAAAAGAGCGAGGACGACCACAAAAGATCCGTATTGATACCTTCACAACATGCATCTGTGCAATCAAAATCCTTATATTTCTCTCCTCCGTGACTCTATCCTCACGACGTGCAAGCTCCAGTGCTTTGTTTAGCATTTCAAAAACAGCAGGGCCTTCATTACTTTTGTGCATGGTCAATGCAAGCCCCTACATAAAAGAAAATTTTAATACAAAAGAAAATTTTGGATTTTCTTTTCCTTATCAAATTGATGACACTATCACAAAGCCAATGTAAGCTAGCGGTTCAAGCAGCTTAATCCACCACATAATGGTATTTGATCAGGAGGAAGCCGATTATATCTAACAAGAAAAGGTGTGTAGTAGCCATATACTGAAAGATACAAAAATGAAGTTAAAACCAAACCTACTAGGCATATAACAGTTAGGGTGATTACATATATCAGACTACATGATTAAAGGAAATAAGAAGGCGAAGATAAAACACTCCAATAAATTATGTTTTTCATTCCTATATATTCCTTATCTTAGCACATGCATTTAGAAACACTCAGTAATCAGAAAAAATTTCTTAGTGGTAAAGAAGAAATGAATGATTTTTAAGACAAAAGGAAAATAGTTTGATATGGGAGCTAGATTACGTTCAGAGGGGAGTATTAGTGATCTTACTCTCTGTTTCCATATTTTTCAACATGAACTTCCTTTCTACATCTGTATTTTTAATTACTTTATGATCATAGATCAACATCTTCTGAGAGAAAGACAAACTAACATACAAACTACATTCGGCAAAGCTTCTTCCAAATTGTGACATCCAGGAACCAGATAGCAAAACATATCAAGTCGTCGTCGATGACTTGAAACTGAAATTACTATCTGTTAATATAAGATTGATAGCATCAATGCCTAATAACAGTAGCCCTGATAAAATAAAACTGTCACCATTAATAAGACAAGCAAAAAAGATATCACATGATGAAAAAACATCTACTTTATTGTTTAACAGATTACAGTGCTAATCAAGGATTTAAGAGGATAGGATCATCATTACTGTTAACATTTTTTAACAATTACATTTGGAAATTGGTATTAAGCCTTAAAATTTTTTATTTTAAGACATAACCTTTTACCACTATTGAAAGTTTCTATGTAAAAGAATATTACATTAGAAAAGTTAAAAATGCAGAGGCATATAAATTAAACATGCCGTAGGTTCAATTGTAAAATCAAAACTTTGAAGTTCAGGTGTCCATTCCAGTTATAGTTCAGCTATTAACTTCTGAAATGATTTACAGAAACACAAAAATAGAAACTTTCAAATTTAAAAAGTGAGGATTTTGTACTCACATGCAAAGCTCTAAGCAAGAGAGGCCTCTCCTTCAAGATGTTCTTGAAGAGTTTTTTAGCCTTGCTAAGCTTGCCCATAAGCTCATAGGAGAGAGCCTGCAGCAGCCTCCATTCGATCTCATCGGGATCGACCTCGATCAACGTCTCCACATACTTCACCGCCTCCTTCGTCTTCCCCTTCTTCATCTTCCCATACAAAACTATCTTCAACGCCTCCACGTCTCTCGGATTCCTCTCCAGTATCCTCTCATACATCTCAACCTCATCTTCTTTCTCTTTCCCCTCTTTCCCATTTTGGGCACCATTGCTCACCTCCTCATGGACCTCATCCTCCTCCCCTTTACCATCTTTGGCCTCTTGGGTGCTCGTAGCTTCCTCCAACGGTGCGGAAAAATTGCTCCTTGGGGCATTTGCGAGCGCTAGAGCGGGTCTACAATGGAACCTCCCGAGGAAGAGGAACGACCCTACGAGAAACAACGCCGCGCCCTCGAAGCAGCTTCTGAGGAGATTAGGGTTTTCGGGGATTTTGGCGAGGGGTTGAGGATTGGAGTGGAATCGAGGTCGGGTTCGGATGACGAGGGGAGAAGTGGATGGATTGGGGAGGAGAGGGAAGAAGAAGGACGTAGTCGAAGTGTCAATCCGAAGCCCTGATTTGGAAAGGTTGGTGGGTTTTGGTCGGGCGCCATGAATAGAGGGGGAGGCGAAGGGGAAGCTCGCCATGGTCGCAGAGCTCGTCGTCGTCGATTACACCACAACCTTAAACCCTTTTCCCAAAGGACGAGGGGTGTTTCTGTGTGTTTAAATTATATGAACGAAAGTCGGTGACGAAACCAAACAATTTGCCGACTGTCGCTCGGGTGAGTCGAAAGCTACGCCGAAGAGCATCTCAATGCCGAGTTCGGGCTAATAAACAGTGATGATATTCGAGTCAATTGCCGAATTTCACATTAAATTCCTCTCTAGTTAAAATCGAGGTCAACCATGCAAGAAAAACTCACAAGAAGTCGGCGCACCAACAAGGGCGTCAGCTTCTGTTTTTTCATTGAACATCAGCAACACAGTAGTTATAAAGGAAGTAAGGAAAGAGAGGGTGGAACCCTAAAAGGAAAAAGCAACTAGTCAATCTCGAAATTTATTAACTTAAATATGAGAGCACAGTACAATTTATCTGTTATCTATTCGTATTCTTTTGTCATAAATAGAAATCAGCTGTAGGCCAATCCTAAAGCCTATTAATATAAAGCAGGCAGTGGTCTTCCCTGAATTAAACAAAGCTGAGGAATCAACAATCTATCTTATTTCTGTCGATTTATATTCCGTGGCATAAATAGGAATCAGCTGAAGCCCAATCTTTGAGCTCTTTTTTTTTTTTCAAAAAAAGGCAGAGATCTTCCCTGCATATAAAAAGCTGAGGAATTCATAATCTATCTTATTGGAACATTTCAGGCTTAAGGATGCCTACATAAGGCAGATTCCTGTAGAGCTCTGCATAGTCCATGCCGTAGCCTACCACAAAGTAATCCGGGCACTGCAAATACAATAAAGCAACACTTCAGTGATAAAACAACACTCGAGTCAAAGCGGAGGGAGAGGGAGAGAGAGAGAGAGAGGGTTTTTTTTTTTTTTTACCTCAAAACCACGGTAAAATTTTCCACCTCCTACTAGCTCAAAATTGACTCGTCTCCTAGCAGGTTTATCGAGAAATGTGCATACTGATACAGAGAGCGCTCCTTTCTTTTCCAAGTGAGAAATGAGAAAGGAGAGAGTATTCCCGGTGTCTACAATGTCCTCGACCTACAAATTATTATATATTTGGTCAACACACAGAGACAACGTATTAATCAAATACTAATAACATGAGCAGCTAGATACAACAACTTCAGACAATTATGTACGGTTGCAAAAGATGGCAATTAAGTATTTAATCAACATTAAACTTCACTGGGAACACACTTTGGTAATGAAAGAACGCAAAATAATATCTACCATAACTAACTGATAACTCACTATATAAGAAAAACAATTCAAATTAAGAGAACTCCAAATTTCATTCCCTTTGAAGCTAAGCCTGGCAATTTCAACAGTGATTTTCTACGCTAAAAATGAGAGCATAAAGAGAGATTACGGTTATGTCAGAAAAAAGAGTTCCATGAAAACATTCACCCAATTTCTATCCAATTTCACTCTCATGTAGAAAAAACTCCATATAAGAACATCAGGAAAACATTCACCCAATTTCTATCTAATTTCACCCTCATGTAGAAAAAACTCCATATCAGAACATCAGGCAGGCAAGCAGGCAGTGCTTAGACGACGGCCTAGGTATTAGGCAGATTCTTAAGAAGCTCCTGACTAGCCGCGAGGTGCTTAAGCACTTCATGCCAAAGCAGTCAAGCAAACAAATCACCTCGGCAGCGTGTAGATGGTTAAGAAGTAACTTTCAAAACCAAAATTCAGTTGCACCAGTAGAGAAATGACCAACTACTAGGTTGCTGTTTGAATACCATCATTGAATATTTGCATTATGAAAGAGCTGAATCAATTTAGTTTAAGTGTCTCTAATTTAAACGACAAGGTGGTACCGACAAATGTAACTCATGTTCAATTGCAACAATGATGCATGAAATAGGAGCGTGACAATGACATAATAATAAATTAAGAATGCTAGCTTTATTCCCACGTTAGACATATTAACCGACAACTGTAATAATGCTTTGTATGCCTCGAAGCGAGCACTATGCTCCGCTAAGTGAAGCCAACCGATTTGACTAAAACTAATTAGCAAAATCTTCTTGGCAAATTGGTTTTCAAACGAGCATCTTCAATACACAGTACTCGCCCGGTCCCGACAACCAACCTCAACTCAATTGAAAATTAATCTAGCTATTCATTTACTTCGAATGGAATTGGCATAATCTATTCATGCTTTGGTTGCAAATCACTAAAAGGGTCTATTTAACAGTTAAATCAGTTTTTTCAGCAAAAAAAACTTAAATTTTCAACAAATTCTCTATTTCTTGTAAAATATACTACGAATTAGTAACAAATTCGCATCAAGTAAGAATTAAGCACCCCATAAAGATCAAAATGTGAGAAACGCAAGGCATTTACCAAGATGACGTGCTTCCCCTCGACATCGATCTTAAGGTCGCCGGAGATCCTGGGCTCACCGCTGGACTCGGTGCCCGCGCCATAGGACTCGGCGCGGACGAAGTCGACGGCGACGGGGACGGTGATCTCCCTGGCGACATCGGCGAGGAAGAGGAAGGCCCCGGTGGCGACGCCGACAAGGACGACGGGGGAGGGGACGGCGCCCTTGAAGTCGTCGGAGATGGCGGCGCCGAGCTCGGCAACGCGGCTCGCGATCGCCTCCTCCGTCCACAGCACGCGTTCGATCTCGGCCTCGGAGCCCATGGAGGAAGGGGAAGGGGAAGGGGAGGAGGAGAGGAGGGGGCGATTGCGTGGGTTCCTAGGGTTAGGGTTTGGAGAGTTTACGGAAATTAGAGGGGGTTTCGTGCGCGCCAAACGGCGGGGGAAAGGCATTATAAACGGAGGGAAAGTTAGAGCAAGCGAAGTCGCGCGGAAGGTCATGTCGGTGGACTCGGATTCGTATTCGTATTCGCTATCCGAATTCTTTTATGCCGCAATTAGTGGATATTGGGTGTGGTATCGCCCCAATTATTGTTGCTTTGTACTAGTCCTCTCTTATTCTTTTTTTTAAAAAAAAAATAAAAAAAAATAAATTATTATGACATTTTGTTTTTTTGTTTGTTAAAATAAAATATTTTTTGTGTTAAGTTTTCAAATTTTGATTTCATATTTTAAGTTCATCTTAATACTAGAAAATGATAGTTCATGTGTTTTTTATGACATTTTATTTTTATATTAGTTTCACATAGAAAAACAAAAAATCATTCATGACATCATTGCTTAAACTAATTTATTGATATATTATTTTTTTTGAAAAAAAAATAATTCTAATCATAAAAAAATCAAAAGAAAAGACAATCGACAAGCTGATCAGCTCAAATAATTAAAAACTGTAATTTATCGTAATATTAACTATAAATTGAAACTATTATAAACAGTAAAATTCATGTACGAACTTTTACTATTAGATAATACTTCTAGATCATTCTAATGAAATAAACAGAAATTACTTATGAATTCTAATTGAATTGAACAAATCTAAAAGTCTACAAGATCATGCATGCATGCATACCGGGTCCGGTCCAACCGAGTTAGACCGGCCCGTTCCGGGACATGTCCGGTCCAACCGGTACCGACTCGGTCCACATCATCGTATCTTTCCAGGTTAAAACAACCGAGTCGAAGTATATTCTCGTTAATCCCCGGTACACTTACCGCCTCAAATTAATTATAAAACGGCTCGTTCGATTCGGTGAACTTGCATTGTGCGGTGACGACACCGCACTTCGTAACGGAAAGAAACCGAAAACCCCGCGAACTTACGAAATTAGCCTCCGCACTCGCTCGGAATCCTACTGGCATTCCCGTAAATAAATCCAAATCCGAGTCGATTTTGGTGCAGCCACCCATACACGGACGCTATCTGCAGTCCACTTCACCACGAGCACGTGCCAAATCCCGACCAACCTCTCCGCACTGGCCTACCGTCCGTACAAACCCACGGTGCGAGGCTGATCCGACCGTCGGATGCGGCGTCTACTGGTCTCAACCGTCGAATTTGGACGGGTGTGATTGAGACGTGAAAATCTCAACGCTTGGATCGAGCGCGCACGTTGGGTGAGTCCGCATAAAAAAAAGTTACCCCTCGCTCTGCGTTCTCTCCTCCCCCCACCGTCCCTATATAGAACGTTTCCTCTCTTGTGCGTCGCCTCTTGCGCGTCTACTAGCGTCTCGCGAATTCCCCAAAGCTACCCAGAAGAGGGGGAAAAAACCCTAGAGAAGGGATTAGATCCAGTGCGATTAGGGTTTCGAGAGTATCTTCTTCGATCGCGCCCTCGATCGCCCCAGCTCTCGACTCCCGCGGCAATGGCGAGCCTCTCCTCGGCTTTCCAGCTCCCGGTGGCGCCGCCGCCGCCGCAGATGTCGCCGGGGCCGTCGCAGCAGGGCGCCGCCGCCTCGGCGTTCGGGAACGCGTCGCTCTACGTCGGTGACCTCGATCGCGGGATCACGGAGTCGCAGCTCTACGAACTATTCAACCCCGTCGCCCCCGTCGCCTCCGTTAGGGTTTGCAGGGATCAAATCCGGAGGTTCTCTCTCGGATACGCCTATGTCAATTTCCACACCATGCAAGATGGTATAATCGATCGGGATCACCCTTCTCTTTTAGTAGATTTCCACTTCGTTCCCTGCTTTTCTTGCTTAAGTGATGAGCGTTGATGGTTCTTGTTATTGATGCATTGCGGTGTTATTTAGAGATTGATCACAAAATTTATCTGTTGGATCTATTCCATTAAGAAAAATCGTTTTCTTTTGCCTGTTTTCGTTTTTTACTCCTTAGAAGTTTCTCTGTTGATCTTTGTATGTATTATTCTGTAGCCAGGAGAAAAAGATTAAACAGGTGTTGTTTGTCTTTTTACTGCAAATTCATTTTTAATGTCTGTTTTGGTAAATTTAAGTTCATCTTTTGCCTGTTGTTGTTGTTTTTTTTTTTTTTAATTTGAAAAGTTTTATTTTTAATGCCTGTTTTGGTAAATCTAAGTTCATCCGATGCTTCTCGGATTGACTATTTTTTTGCACTTATGTTTGTCATGATGGAGATTTCAAGAGATACCTTTTGCATCGAGACTTGTTATCTGCTTAGAATTCGTCGAATATTCGCTTGCAAAATAAAGTGGTGACCTTGATATCTTGGTTGAAGTTAACTAAAATTCAAGGGTCTGGTTTTACATGGCTCCCATTATTTAAAGTTTTTACCCAACTACATGAGAATCCAAAGTATGTTAAAAGTTATAATTTTAGGTGTTTTTTAGTATAACTCTCTTTAAGATAATGAATTATAAAATATAAGCAATGATATTAATTTGGCTGTTTATTAATTCTTACTAGGTAGCCTGAACAGTGAACATTTAATTTTGTGCGCTAACCTCTTTGTGCTGCCGCTACTATTTAGTGAGAAGTTTTACGTATGGAATTCTGTGCTCATAGTACATGATGATTTATTTCCCTCTGCCCCCCCTTTTTTTGCAGCTAAAAATGCAATGGAGATCTTGAATTTCACTCCCATTCATGGGAAACCTATCAGGATCATGTTCTCACACAGAGATCCTAGCATCCGAAAGAGTGGTCAAGCTAATATATTTATAAAGAATCTTGACCCTGCCATTGATAACAAATCTCTGCATGAAACATTTGCATCTTTTGGTACTGTCCTTTCCTGTAAGGTGGCTACCGATATTAATGGCCAATCAAAAGGATATGGCTTCGTGCAGTTTGACCGTGAAGAAGCAGCTGAAAATGCCATCAACAAACTTAATGGGATGTTGATGAATGACAGGAAGGTTTATGTCGGTCTATTTATCCGTCATCAAGAGAGAGATAGAGCAAATGGATCAATTAAATTTACTAATGTATATGTAAAGAACTTGCCAGAAACATTTACTGATGATGACTTGATAAGGGAATTCACAAGTTTTGGAGATATCACCAGTGCCGTAGTCATGAGAGATGCAGCTGGAAATTCAAGGGGTTTTGGTTTTGTAAATTTTGATAAAGCAGAAGCTGCTGCCGCTGCTGTTGAAAACCTCAATGGAAAAACGATAAATGATAAAGTTTTGTATGTTGGAAGAGCTCAGAAAAAAGGTGAAAGGGAAGCTGAACTGAAGGCCAAGTATGAGCAGGAGCGAAGTGGAAGACTTGAAAAACTTCGAGGACGTAATTTGTATGTAAAGAATCTTGATGAGAATATTGATGATGCACAACTTAGGAACATATTTTCTGAGTTTGGCACTGTAATTTCCTCCAAGGTAACCCCTATGCAAACTGCTGTATTTTAGCTTCTACTTTCTCTGTCTTAATGATTGTGATATAGGGTTATCTACATTATTTTGTACTCTTTTAGGTCATGGTTGACTCACAAGGGCAGAGCAAGGGGTCAGGATTTGTGGCATTTTCATCGGCAGAAGAGGCTATCCATGCTGTAAGTGGGTTGTTACTATTAATTACTGATTTCATCTTTTATTCACTTGCAATTTTGAACCTTGTTTTGTAACATTGTAGAGATGAATGACTTTTCATTAATGAGATGACTGTGTTGTAAAACTTTCTTTAGATAAATGAAATGAATGGGAAAATGGTTAGAAGGAAACCATTGTACGTAGCTCTGGCACAGAGTAAGGAGGAAAGAAGGGCAAAGTTGCAGGTGCGTGAAATGTCCTTTTTCTTCTCATCTAATGCATTAATGGGTCACTGGTACTTTGTGCATTGGTTAGGTGCAGTACATTCTTGAGCCAGTTCTTTTCTTTTCAGTTCCATTATTTCATCTTATGTATTATGATTCACTTTGGATGAAGCTCTTTTCTTGCAAATGGTGTTTTCTTCTCTCTTTTTTTTCCTTTTCTGAATCATCCTTTGTAAGTTTGCTTAATATTAAATTATAGTGTGGTCAGAATGGTCTATGTGACTAATTTAAGGCTTCTTTTGCACTTAATCTCTAATTAGTCTTGTTATTCTTCCTTTTTGTGTGATTCATCTCTTGCATTCCTATTTCCCTACCCTTCTATTATTCTCACTTTATTATAACCTATCATTCTATTATTCTCACATTATTATGAGATTGATGCTGATTTGGCATTAAATTTGGTTTACATGTCTGTCTTCCCTATTCAGAAATTCTTCTTGTTCTATTTGGTGTGCTCATAATTCCCTACTCCAAAATGATGATGATCATCTTTTCTTTTGCTCCTTGAATTTGCTTATCCTCTTAATTTTCATCCATGTGACTATAGTCTTCTCTGGCCATCGTATTAATCAGTTAATTACCTTTTTGAAGTATGGAATTCCCTAACTCCCAGTTCAGTTTAAGATGCCAGAGTATTGTGATTGGACAACTGCTCTTGTTCTGTGAGCTTTGTCATAGCTTTGATATCAAAATGATTTGTTTACACTGTGATTTGGCAGGCCCATTTTGCTCACCTTAATGCTCAAGGGGCAATGACACCCGTGCCTTCTATGCCGGGTTACCACCCCGGTCCCCCTAGGCTTGCCCCCCCTCAGCAGCTCTATTTTGGCCAGGGGGGGCCCAGTCTGATCCCACCCCAACCTGCAGGCTACAGCTTCCAACAGCAACTTATTCCAGGGATGCGCACCCCCAATTTCATGATGCCTTATAATGTTCAGAGGCAAGGACAAGCTGGTCAGAGGATTGGTGTGAGGCGTCAGCAGATGCAACAGCAGCAGCAGCAGCAGCAGGTATGCCATTTCTTATTGAACATGACTTCCTTGTTTTTTTACTTGTACTTTCTAATATATATTTTCTGTTTATCCGATGTTTAACTCGTGACATTAAAGTTTCTGCTAAGGCAAATGCCATGAACTTAAGTTATTTGTTATGTCTATATGCGGGCTTGCTTGGACATAAGATCATTATAGGTGGAACAACCTGTTCGATTGAGCTAGTTTGGGCGCTTTTGATGCTGCTGCCAAAATTGATCAGTTTCAGTCTTCATTCCATCTGTTCTTATGTGTGTATGTGGTACATTAATACCTTGTGGTATAATGAACTGTTTAATGGTCTTTCCGAATTCTTAGTAATTGCTTGAATTTTGATTGATATTCATTGTAATTTTTCTCTTGATTCGCATTGTTCCCTAAGTATCACATTTGCATATGCAATTCAGGATATAACCGCATTGTTTTTGCGCATAAATTAAAAGTTAAAAGTCTCCCAGATCTCCCTGAAAGCATTTAGTATTCCTGTTCTTGTGTTTTGAAACATTAGTCTTACTTTTAGTAAATTTGTTATATCAAATTAATTTATGCCTTGTTCGTCAGGTGTTAAGGTTTTTCTTTCATTTATCCTAGTTGTTTAGCCAACTCTGTATTGACCCTTTTTTTAAATCTAACCGAAAAGAGAAGAACTAGAATGATATTTTTCTTAGTAATTGATTCATTAAGCGCTAGACTATTTTCAAGCGATACTTTTTAACATGTATTTTTCCTTTAACTTGGGAATTCAGCTGGTTCAGCGCAACACTAATCAAGGCTTTAGATATATGCAAAGTGGTCGCAATGGGATGGACCCAACAATGCAGCCCCAAGGTCTGATGGGTCCGATGATGCCTTTGCCACTTGATCCCAGCAGTATGCATGTCGCCCAGATGGATGCTATCCGGCCTTCGCCTATTCCAATCACGGCTCTTGCCTCTGCTTTAGCTTCTGCTTCTTCCGAGCAACAACGCATTGTAAGAATTTAGCTAAACATACTTTTACTTGTCAAGTTGTCCCTTGTATGATTTGTTTATACTTCCTGCAAAGTATTGGCACATGCAGTCTGTTACGTAATTCCGGTTTAGCTTGTTCATTGCATAGCCTTGCTACTGAAGAAGTAGCCGTGAGATGTTCGTCCAAACTAGTGTTTTAGGGTTCCAAGATGAGTTCTCTGGCCTCTAAAGAAGAAGGTTTTATTTGAAGCTCCTGCTTTTAGCTTCGGTAGGAAGCTATTACAGAAACTTTAATGAAAAGGCTCCGAAGGCTGTTTTGAGCGGCTCTCAGACAGCACTTTCTATCTATATATAGAAGCCACAGGCTTTTGTCATTATTAGAGAGATGCACAATTTGTGTCCTTTTAATATGATCTGGAGGTTTGCTTGTTAAGTTCATCAAATTCTTCATGGTGAAAAAACTATCTGAACGTTTTAGCTCATCTAATTATGCTATTTCTATTGTATATGAATTTTACAGATTCTGGGTGAGCAATTGTACCCACTCGTTGAAAGAATAGAGCGAGAGCAAGTTGGTAAAGTTACGGGTATGCTGCTCGAGATGGATCAAACCGAGGTACTCCACCTCATAGAATCGCCCGCTGATCTTCAGAGCAAAGTCGCAGAAGCTATGCAAGTTCTACAGCAAGCTCATGTTCCGGGCTCAGATGCAGTCGATCAGCTCGGCTCATTATCCTTGAATGACTGAAACTTGCAGTTTAGAGTTCATTTATCTTTAGCTTGGATTGATCTTGATATTGCTTGGCCTTTACAAAAAAAAAAAAAAAAAAAAAAAAAAAAATGAAGAAAAAGTTTTGGGGATTAGCCATGATACAAGCTAGATCGTTCACTTAATTAGAGGTCTATGTTTTTCATTTTTTAGGGTCATCTGAGAGTTTCAGGTTTTATTTTAATACTATCTGTCCTACCCTTTTTCCTTTTCCTTTTTGTGTGCATGGTGGGTCGAAGATGACTGGTGGTTGGTACTCGTTCTGGTGGACTGAGTCGTATCTGTGTTTTTATTTTTGGCTTGTAGATGATTGGTCCATCTTTTTTTTTTATTTTTATTTTTTAATATTTATTATTGCATTAAGCTTGTACTTACAACAAAGTTCTGCTGTTTTGTTTAATGCCCTGTGTGCTTGTGGTTCCTTGTTGACCGTTCTGTACTTTTTTTTTCCCTCTTATTTTTGGGATAGAAATTTAAGATAAGTACTGCATGTTACAGTTTACTTTTTACTGTCTTAACATGCTATCACTCCTGAAGAATAATATGTTGATGACATGTGTATAGCAATCACAATTATATAATCAGCAGTCAAATATCTGCTAATGTGAAGTGGTTTATCCACCCTCCAGGTAAAATTAAGATCATGTTACAAAGTGCTGCTAACATCAAAGTTGCTTTTGTTCATTTCATTTAGGCGAAACAAAATTATTGATGACCGACTCCTTGAAAGAATATAATGATGATAAGTGTTCTAATAGATGCCACATGGTTCATCAGGTTGTTGTTGTTGTCGTCGTAGATCATCGATGCAGCCCCCTGCCGTACTCATATTTCCTTTAAACTTGTAATAGACTGATGCATTTAGGTGACATATTCAGCTGCATCTTGAGAGGAGACCTTTTCTCATTGCGATGTCCCTGAGCAAAAAGACAAATATGTTGTTAGCACAAAGGCCTGAGTTCATAATCATCCGACATTATCATCATCTAAGATTTTAATCTAAGATTTTAACCAAATAATATAACACATCTTAAATATAAATGCTGGAGCTTCTGCAGAAATACTGTTAGAACTGCTAGAAGAAGCATTCATTGCTCTTTGCTGAAACTGTCCACCAGCTTTTCGCCATAAAAAATATAAAAATTTTAAATTAGAGCTTCTAATTTTTGAATAACAAAAAAATCCATTTAGCCTCCCTGCACGGTAGATACTCCATGCCATGGCTTTTGTTTCCCAAATGCCTCACATCTACTCCTCGGAGTAGAGAAACGGTTCAATAGGCACTTTGTATAATAGTAGTTAACACAGCTGCCCATGGAGGTCATGAAGATCCACCAAGCTAAAATTATAATTCTAAATAATCTTTTCAGGTTTAGAAACTAAATGCTACTTTATCACTCAAATCACAAGGCAGAAAATATCACTTCACCGCATCAGCCACGAACTACCTAGTGATCCCCCTCCATTCAAATGATCAAATCTCTACTGTCCATCCCCATCACTCCTAAAGAACATAATTTTTGATTGGAATGGATGGCAGATCAACTGTCCGGTGTATGGCTGGATGTGGTGGAGCACATCCGGGCAATAAATTCTCCCAAATACAAAGACAGGAACTTCTTCAAGTAGCAATTCGCAAACTCACCTACTTTACATTTAAGAGATCTTGAACAGCTCATGAAATGCTTCTTGTGGTATATCGACAGAGCCTATGCGCTTCATGCGTTTCTTCCCTTCCTTTTGCTTTTCCAAAAGCTTCTTCTTCCGAGTGACATCACCGCCATAGCATTTTGCTAGAACATTCTTTCTCATTGCTGAGAGACTGTAAGATGCAGAATAGATAACATAAAGATATTCCTTTCTGTTTTTTTTCCCCTAAGTGAAAAGGAAAATTTTCTAGGTTTACCACAAAAATTTCCAATATCAATCTATAAGGTGTGTTAGTGTCTTACGTTTCCCTGGCAACAACTTTGGAACCAATTGCCGCTTGTATGGTTATCTCAAACATTTGCCTGTCTATCAACTTCTTAAGTTTATCCACCAATTCACGGCCAGTCCTTTGCGCCTTCAGATTATGAACTATAGTTGCCATAGCATCGACAGGTTGGCCATTGAGGAGGACGTCCAGTTTTACCAGATCTGATTTTAGGTACCTGTCAAGTGATATAAAAAAAGTAAAATGTCAAGATACAACAGACATTAGAAAAACTATTGACAATTCTATGATTTTTAGAATATATTGCTGCTTCATTAAATGATGCATATCTTATAAACATGAGGTTTTGGGAGTCAAGATTTCACGAGTCGCTAATCAGTAAGACCACACAAAGGGAAAAAAAGAAAAATCAATAAACAAGAATAGCACTCAACATAGTTGAGAATATGAATGTCACTTCTATACAAACAGGCGGGTTTAGAGTGTAAGCAAAGACTTACTCAGAATCTTCATAATCAAAGGTGGCATATCCAGATGTTATACTTTTCAATTCATTGTAGAAGTCCACAATAATTTCCCTCAGTGGCAACCGATATTTCATAAGAGCCCGTTGACTGCAAGTCATAATGAATTACCAAATATAAAAGAGCATATAAGTAAACGAAATCAATATCCATTTGTCTTCAACAAATATTACCTGTCAATGAACGAATATTCTAGCTGCTCTCCTCTTCTTTCTGAACAAAGTGTAATAACAGGTCCCACATACCTGAATATGTATGGAATAGTTACATATGATAAAACTCGAAATGGTCATTTAAGAAAAGCAAATAGCATGCATCAGAGGAAGTCTTGAAGAGTAGAAGAATAAGGAAGCAGAGCTTACTCACTAGGAATAATAATAGTCGCAATAACAGACGGTTCCCAACAAGCAGTACACGCTTTCCAGGATTTGAAGCCAGTGCAGCAGGATTCTGGACTTGTATTTTACTGAAGAAGGAAAGTAGAATTGGATGAAATAATTAAATTTGTAGGTTGCTAATACAATATTACACAGTAAATCGTACCTTTCATCTGCATACTCAAAAATATACGGCACAGTTGGTATCGTAGATATTACTCGAGCTCCATATTCCTATATTATACATACAGTAACGAAAGATGCCAAGGAATGGTTAGTTGCAAGTCCTAATTTGATTTACACAGTTATGAGATTAGATGAATTTGGGAAAATGTCGAATCAATGAAAATAGAGATTAGATAATGGAACAGAGGTTTGATCAATGAATATACTGGTTAAATAACAGCAAGGTTTCCAAAATCAAGAACAAACAGAAGACAAGCAGAGAAAGAGATACTATACTTGTTCAAGCCGTTGATGAAAGACATCCATGTGAAGCAGACCCAGGAAGCCACACCTGCCCATGAGATGATAAGATATGACACTCGTAGGCAAAATCTATAGGTGGAAGTACAACAACGAAAAAAAAAAGAAACTAAATGGTATATTACATGCAGGAGAAAAGTACCTAAATCCCATGCCTAGTGCAGTACTAGTCTCTTTCATGACTGATACACTTGCATCATTGCATGTCAGTCTCTCTATTGCATGGTTAAGAGCATCAAAATCAGATCCATCAGCCGGATAGAGACCAGAGAACACCATATGCTTCGCAGGCTTGAAACCTGAAAGACTTATTGTAACTAAGTGCTACAAACTCCCTTGATTTACCAGACAAATCCCATAAAGATACTGAATTTTACTGGTTATGCTAGAATTGTATCAGATTTCTTAAGAAATGAAGATTCCAAAAAAAAAAAAAAAAACTTGATTTCAAGGGTTAACTACAAATTTAGTTTACTTAAACATGACTCGTATTTGTGATTGTAAGACTAAAGTGCCTAAATTCGACCCTGAATTCAATATCTTCAGAGCTTCAGCTTGGTCCCTGTAGTTCGATCTCTGTTTAAATTTCAACCCTGAAAATTTTCTCTGATTAATTTTGCCCTTAATGTTTTTGACTTTAACTAAGTCTGACCGTTGTGCTGACATGGCACTACTTCAGATGGCATCAAAGGCTAAACTGGTGCAATTGAAACTATAGGGATGGAATTGAAATCAAGGGTCAAAGTTCAGGACCTAACTTTGTAATTAATCGTAACTTCAAAAAGCAATAAGATGCAACAGTGTCGCACCTGGGAGCGGGTTTACTGTGAACTTGGCATGGTAAAGCGTATCGCCAACACGTGCCTCTTTTGTTGAACGCATACCACTTACAACATAACCAACTTGTCCGGTGAATAGAACTCCAGTCGAGGTAAGTTCTGGGTGCATTATACCCACATCTAGAACCTCATAAGTCTGTGAGGTTGCAGCTGAACCAATCTTATCGCCTTTTCGAAGAGCGCCATCAACAACAGCGACATGGCAGATCACTCCTTTATATTCATCATAGTAAGAATCTAATAAAAGCATCCGTAAAGGTGAATCACGCTTTCCATCTGGAGAAGGTATTCGCTCTATAACAGCGGGTAGGACTTGGTCGAGGCCTTTACCGGTCTTCGCAGAAGTGAGAAGAGCATCTTCAGGATCAAGATCAAATAGAGACTTTAATTGAGATTTAACACGATCGGGATCAGCAGTAGGCTGATCAATTTTGTTAATTACAGGGATTACGGTTAGGTTCGACTCGAATGCAAGATGAAAATTAGCCACTGTTTGTGCTTGGACTCCTTGGGCAGCATCAACTACTAAAAGAGCACCCTGGCAAGCCGCAAGGGATCTTGAGACCTCGTAGCTGAAGTCCACATGACCTGGAGTGTCGATGAGATTTAGAAGAAAACTCGGGGAGTCTTGTTTATCAGAAGAATTAGTGCCACCAATGGTGTGTCTGTGGAACATGGTTGCTGTTTGCGCCTTAACTGTGATCCCCCTTTCTCTTTCCACCTATAATTACAAAGCCAAACACAAATTTATAACACAAACCTCGGTGCAAATGCATAGAAGTACAAGTTTCAAATTAAAGCTTGTGTTTTGGAAAACCATTTTAGCTTCCTCTTACAAGCGGAATATTCAAACTTATGTTTTGCCAAACATCTGGGTTCTACTTCTCAAGTAGAAAGCAGAGAAAACCTATATAATTATGGATATTTCTTGCTCCACCACTCCAATCAACTAGTATTGAAGAATAAGACAACCATTTAACCTACTTCTCTTGCCACAGCACAATTAAATCTCAAACAGATAATAAGTGCCCTGATCAAAAGCACTAAATAGAAACAGATAAAAATACGATCTTTATTCGCAATTTCTGCTGTACCTGTAGCTTATCGAGATACTGGGGTTGGCCATGGCCCCTTTTGATGGTCCCCGTGAGCTCCAGAAGCCGATCGGCGAGCGTCGACTTGCCGTGATCGACATGAGCGATGATGGAGAAGTTCCGAATCCTCTCCGGCGGATACTGGCTCAAATCACCACACCTTCTCTACAATTATGCCGAGATTGGGAGCAAAAGGAGCGATCTTTACCTGAGATAAGCGGATCAGGATCGTGACAGGTCGCGATTCGTTGAGAGATCGACGAGAGGGATCGGAGCTTCGACCTCGCCTCCCTTGAGGCTCGCATGAGAGCGGCCATTGGAGCACGGGATCGAGCTCGATGTGGATTTTCTGGGGTTCGCGCGAGGTTAGAGGAGGGATCGGGGGAGAGAGAGGGTTAGGGTTTTGGAAGGGGTTTCCATGTGGAGAGTGAGACGCACTTGAGTTTTCCCAACTGATGCACCGCATGCAGGCATACGTACGTATGTATGTAGTGCTTATGTATACATACAAGTATACAAACATATACCATCCAACAATTATGATTTGCACTCAAGTCCTATTTGAGTATTTATTTTCCTACTGCGGAGGTTTTTTTTTTTTTTTTTTTTTTATAGCAAAAGAAGATAGAGGTTCTCTAATCGGCATCGATCATATGTTTATCTATAAAAATAATTATTTTTTATTAGTATAAATATAAAGTAATATTTTTAAAAATTTATAAGATTATATATATATATAAATTAAGTATAAAAATATGTTTAGCCTATTATATAAATAATCATGACGATCTTCAAAAATTAAAAATATATTTTTTTGTTGTTATATAATAAAATATTATTCAATTAAGTAGAAATTTAGTAAAATTTACAATAATTTACAATAATTTTTTTTTAGTCGTAACAAAAATTATGATACTAAATATTTTATAATTATTTTTAAAAATTGATATTTTAGGGTTGAAATAGTTATTTGTACGCATTTGATTCCTCCGTAGTGCTAATTTAATTTAATTATAATTATAATTATACTTACAAAGTGTAAAAAAGGTTGGGAGGAAAATAATTTACGTATATGAAATGCTCAGTAATTTTGTCAAAAATATCATGAAGTACAGGACTATCCATACAAATATACACAAGATGAACAACAACCGAGTGACTTGGTTGAAATACACAAATACTTGAGGGCTAAGTTGCAAAAAGTCACTACCTCCCTCGCCCGCGCCACTTCACATTTCAGTTTGGATATAAATATACTCCCCTTCGTTTCTCGTCCCCAACTCCATCTCTCTCTCTCTCTCTCTCTCTCTCTCTCTCTCTCTCTCTCTCCATCATCGAGGCTTCTTCTCGGATCATCCTCACGAAGCTTCAATTCGCAAGGAACTAGAAAACCTAAAGTGAATCGAAGGTAAACATCTTCTCTTAGCTGTTTCCTTTAATCGGATCTGGAGATCGCTTCTTCTTACCACGGATTCGATCATCTGATGAGTCTCAGGGGGAGAAACCCTATCTATTTTTCAATTTGATCGTTTGTGTTGTTAGGGTAAAGCATTTTCAGCTGGATAACCGAAATTTCTAGGTCTCCGTGGTTCTTGTACGAGTTTTTGATTTATTTGTGTTCAAAGATTTGAATAGGATTTGAGAAGACCCGCTTTGATGATTTTAGTGCACAAATATATATCACTGGTATGTTTAACTTTAAAATTTTGCATTGTTCTTTTGAATCATGCTTGTCCAGTTTGATATAAGCGTATGATTCTGTTTTATGCATGTTAATAGCTGCGCTTTCTTTAGGAATCTGTAGCTGTTTAGGTCTGTGGTCCGTTTGCGAGTCCTTGAATCATCTATGCTTAATCCCAAGAGTTAAAGGTTTGAATGATTTTACAACATCTCTTTTGCTGGTTTTACTCATTAATATTCATAATTAGCATGTCTAATTTTGAACTGTTAATCATCTTCTTAATCGTGCTGGTCTTGTCTGATACAAGGATTTATGATTCTGTTCTGGAGCATGATTAAGCTGTCCTTCTTTGGGAATCTGTAGCCTGATTTCTCATCAAATTCTTCTTTATCTCACTGTCACAGTCAATGCTCAATTGACTCTTGATTGGTGTGGACTCACTAACAGTCGTGTATTCATGTTTCCATTGTTTTCCAAGAATCATTAGCCAGATCGTTATCTCTATTTCCTAATTGTTGTATTGATAAGTTTCCAATCAATAATGCCTATTGGTGAATTGTAATATATAAATCTTTACGTGTGCAGTGTTAAATCGAAAACTACATTTTACACATATGAAAAATCTTTCTTTAGTATTGGGAGGCTAACATTGTTTTAATTATGTGAAAGTTGCGAGTGTTGGTTTGAAGTCAAATAGGGGGTGTAGAGAAGAGATTTCATGCCTTTGGAAGAATAAATTTTATTTTATTTCTTGAGTAGATAAAAATATATATATAAAAAATTGTCTTGCTCCTGTAGGGCTTGAATACTTGAATCATTTTAGTTCACAAAAATGGAGAACAATGCAAGGCGGAGGCTAATGAGCGAATATAGGAAATTGGTGGAGAATCCTCCTGAGGGTATCAGCGGCAAGCCCCAGCACGACAACCTCTTCATCTGGAAAGCTTTTATTACAGGGTATGATATGATAACCCCAGACATTAGTAGGACCAAGACCACAGTAGTTGTTCTTAGCTTAATGATTATAGATAAAAATGTATGATTAATCCTATACTATACTGACATATTGTATATCAGTCCCTGAATTTCTAATTTAACGATTGTCCCTGAACTTTCTTATATGCCGCAATTCAATCCCATGAACTTTCTCATATAATGCATATCAACCCCTGACTGTCAGAAAAAACCTTTTAGTTTTCCCTGTAAAATGATCTTTCTTCCCCTTTATCTAAAATGACTAGTTGTTTTAGTTCACTTCATATGTGTTTAGAAAGGACATTTTTATAGGAAACAAGTTCCCTGTAAAGTCACATAATATCAATTTTTTTTTGGGATGGAATTGAACAATACGGTGCAGTTCAGGAGCAAAGTATTTAAGCGAAAGTTTGGGGAAAGTCACAATAGTGAATAGTATGAAGACTATCCGTACAGTTTATCTTCAGTTCTGTGTTACTCCAAGGTTTCATTCCACTTAGCTAAAACATGCTTTGTCTTTCAACTGCAGCCTTCATGACACCCCTTGGCACGAAGGTGAGGCTATTAAAATGCCCTTCTTTTTTCCTTTTTTTTCTGAAATGGAAGTTGATCCTTGAGGCTTGATTGTCTTTCATTAGCTATGAATTCTTGTTTGTTTATTTCAATTTTTGGTGCAACTTTTTTTGTAATTTCTTTTCTTTTTGTTTTTGAAAGCTTGCTATTGTATATTTTTGTGATTTCTTTTCTTTTTGTTTTTGAATGCTTGCTATTGTATATTTTTGTAATTTCATCTTCCTTTAACAATGCTTTTTCAGTAGTAGCTAACAAAGTGGCTGACGGTGCTTTTCAGTAGTAGCATGCTACCGCTTCATTCATAAGGATGATGAACTGGGCCACAAGAGTAGGCAACTGACGGAGCTTTTCTTGTTTTCTGTTCTTCTTGAATTATCAGGTCGTTTTGAACTTAGAATTCAATTTTCTCATAATCATCCGAATACCTCACCATTTGCGTGCTTCGTTTGTCCAATGTTTCATCCAAACGGTTTGTTGCGCTATGACTCCTGTATAGATACCTTGCTAGGAATATTGTTAATATATTTTTCAGTTGGTTAGGTGGAAAGGTAACTCATTTTTTTTATAATATTTGTCTCCGATTTATTGAATCATATTGTTTTCTCCTTATGTTTTGAAGCTTTATTCACATGCACTTAAAATGAGAATGTACACTTCAATAAAATATTATGTTAAGTCACTTTTTTGTTATTTGTAGCCATTGTATATATGGTTTACAAGTGGGGTGGGTTTACAGTCATTTAAAAAAAACTTGTCTCATATTTTGAATCACTTATTTATGTATGCTAAATAAATATAAAAAAAACTTCTTGCAACTTAATCTGAGTGTCAATTATTGATCTGAATAAAAGATGGCATCGATTTTAGCCCTAGCCCCGCATTTCGCCATTCTCTAAAATAGAATAAAAAATTGGGATTATTATTGAGTTTGAATATAAAGCTTCATTGGAATGAGTTAACACATCACATTGATTCTATATTTGAACATCTACGTTGCAACTTGATAGATAAATCTAAAACTAGATGAAACAGATTTTCTTCTATAGTTGATCTACCAAAATTGACAGTTTATTGGATAAACTATTCATTATTTGTGATTATACAAAGTCATCCCCCGCTTGTTTTCTTGAAGTTATGCATTTGAAATTAACAATCATCCCAAATTTTTTAATCCTCTGTGAGATTTCTGTAAAATATTAGTTTAGAAATGAGTTAGGGTTGTAAGCAAGAAATAAGCAAAATTTCAATGAGTTTTTTTATTTTAATTTTTTTAACCCACTTTTATCAGATTAAGATAAGCAAAGTATATTACTCCTTTGTTATATCAGTCAAGTTTCCTTTCAAAAAAATAAATAAATAAATAAAAATATCTGTCAGGTTCAGTAAACTGTAATTGAATTGTTTTGCTTTCTCTTGATGTCCCAAAATAGCTAATCATCTTGCCCTACCATGTGCAACAACTCATTTTGATTATATCCACTTTTCTCACTGAATAGTTTTTCCGTCCGGAGTCATATGCATGAATATTTTAGAGGATGATTGGAGTCCAGATTATGAAGCAAAGGAAATACTTGTGGCTGTCCAGGTAGGAGAAACTTTTATCTTGTTTTGTTTGTCTCAAAGTCAATTGTTGTTGATGCTTTTTATTCATTTATTTACTCTGCATAAGCCCATATTCTTGCCAAGTCCTTCTATGCTTAGCTTCTTCGAGTCTCGAGTGAGGAAGTGTGAAATGTACAAAATGAACCATTTAAACAAAAGATCAAGTTGATTGAATCAAACAATATTGAAAGATTAGATAGCAAATTCAAAGCTCTCTCAAAAGGTTGGTTAGACATCTCAGAAGGGCCCATAGCTTATGTCAATTTCATACATCTTTACCTAATCAAAGATTATGTCAAGACAGATCTGTATGTTAACATTGTAAACGCTACTTGTGTGTTAGTTCTTGCTGAGCAATCCAAATACCGACTCCCCTGCAAACCCAAGTGCTTCTAAACTGTTCGATAATGACAAGCAAGAGTATGAAAGGAGAGTACAAGAGATTGCGGAATGGAGCTTGCAATAAAGCTGAATATAGTGCATCATTGCTCTCCGATGCAGTGGTGCTTTTCCTACGGTAAAGTTGTTAGATATTGCTTGTCGCTGAATCAATTGCTATTCATCATGATACAGCATTTCTTCAGGATCAAGATCAAATAGAGACTTTAATTGAGATTTAACACGATCGGGATCAGCAGTAGGCTAATCAATTTTGTTAATTACAGGGATTACGATTAGGTTCGACTCGAATGCAAGATGAAAATTAGCCACTGTTTGTGCTTGGACTCCTTGGGCAGCATCAACTACTAAAAGAGCACCCTGGCAAGCCGCAAGGGATCTTGAGACCTCGTAGCTGAAGTCCACATGACCTGGAGTGTCGATGAGATTTATAAGAAAACTCTGGGAGTCTTGTTTATCAGAAGAATTAGTGCCACCAATGGTGTCTGTGGAACAATGTTGCTGTTTGCGCCTTAACTGTGATCCCCCTTTCTCTTTCCACCAAAAATTACAAAGCCAAACACAAATTTATAACACAGATGCATAGAAGTACAAATTTTAAACTGGAGCTTCTGCTTAGGAGAATCATTTTAGCTTCCTCTTACAAGCGGAATATTCAAACTTATGTTTTGCCAAACATCTGGGTTCTACTTCTCAAGTAGAGAAGCTATTCTAAAATGGTTAAGCAGGCACTCCAATCCTATATAATTACGGATCGTTCGTGCTCCACCACTCCAATCAACTAATATTGAAGAATAAGACAGCCATTTAACCTACTTTTCTTGCCACAGCACAATTAAATCTCAAACAGATAATAAGTGCCCTGATTAAAAGCACTAAATAGAAACAGATCAAAATACGATCTTTATTCACAATTTCTGCTGTACCTGTAGCTTATCGAGATACTGGGGTTGGCCATGGCCCTTTTGATTGTCCCCGTGAGCTCCAGAAGCCGATCGGCGAGCGTCGACTTGCCGTGATCGACATGAGCGATGATGGAGAAGTTCCGAATCCTCTCCGGCGGATACTGGTTCAAATCCACCACACCTTCTCTACAATTATGCCGCGATTGGGAGCAAAAGGAGCGATCTTTACCTGAGATAAGCGGATCAGGATCGTGGCAGGTCGCGATTCGTTGAGAGAACGACGAGAGAAGGTCTGAGCTTCGACCTCGCCTCACTTGAGGCTCGCAGGAGAGCGGCCATTGGAGCACGGGATCGAGCTCGATGTGGATTTTCTGGGGTTCGCTTGAGGTTAGAGGAGGGATCGGGGTAGAGAGAGGGTTAGGGTTTTGGAAGGGGTTTCCATGTGGAGAGTGAGCCGCATTTGAGTTTTCCCAACCCATTCACCGCAGGCAGGCATACATACATACGTACATACATACATACGTATGTAGCGCTTATGTATACATACAAGTATAGAAACATGATTTGCACCAAAAGAGTTGTAATATGTATATCCTTTTGGAATGTACACTGTATATTCTTTTAGAATTGAAATAATTATTCATACGTATTTAATTCCTTCGTAGTGCTACTTATAATTATAATTATAAAATGTTAAAAAGGTTGGGGAGAAAATAATTTACTTACACGAAATGCTCAGTAATTTTGTAAAAAATATCATGAAGTACAGGACTCTCCATACAAAAAATATACACAAGATGAACAGCAACCGAGTGACTTGGTTGAAATACACAAATACTTGAGGGCTAAGTTGCAAAAAGTCACTGCCTCCCTCGCCCGCGCCACTTCACATTTCAGTTTGGGTATAAATATGCTCCCCTTCGTTTCTCGTCCCCAACTCCATCTCTCTCTCTCTCTCTCTCTCTCTCTCTCTCTCTCTCTCTCTCTCTCTCTCTCTCTCTCATCATCGAGGCTTCTTCTCGGATCATCCTCACGAAGCTTCAATTCGCAAGGAACTAGAAAACCTAAAGTGAATCGAAGGTAAACATCTTCTCTTAGCTGTTTCCTTTAATCGGATCTGGAGATCGCTTCTTCTTACCACGGATTCGATCATCTGATGAGTCTCAGAGGCAGAAACCCTATCTATTTTCCAATTTGATCGTTTGTGTTGTTAGGGTAAAGCATTTTCAGCTGGATAACCGAAATTTCTTGGTCTCCGTGGTTCTTATACGAGTTTTTGATCTATTTGTGTTCAAAGAATTGAATAGGATTTGAGAAGACCCTCTTTGATGATTTTAGTGCACAAATATGTATCACTAGTATGTTTAACTTTAAAATTGAGCATTATCTTTTTGAATCATGCTTGTCCAGTTTGACATAAGCGTATGATTCTGTTTTATGCATGTTAATAGCTGTTCTTTCTTTAGGAATCTGTAGCTGTTTAGGTCTGTGGTCCGTTTGAGAGTCTTTGAATTATCTATGTTTAATCCAAAGAGTTAAAGGTTTGAATGATTTTATAAGATCTCTTTTGCTGATTTTACTCATTAATATTCATAATTTAGCATGTCTAATTTTGAACTGTTAATCATCTTCTTAATCGTGCTTGTCTTGTCTGATATAAGGATTTATGATTCTGTTCTGGAGCATGATTAAGCTGTCCTTCTTTGGGAATCTGTAGCCTGATTTCTCATCAAATTCTTCTTGATCTCACTGTCACAGTCAATGCTCTATTGAATCTTGATTGGTGTGGACTCACTAACAGTCGTGTACTCATGTTTCCATTGTTTTCCAAGAATCATTAGCCAGATCGTTATCTCTATTTCCTAATTGTTGTATTGATAAGTTTCCAATCAATAAAATAAAAAGTTTCCAATCAAGAATGCCTATTGGTGAATTGTAATATATAAATCTTTACGTGTGCAGTGTTAAATCGAAAACTACATTTTACACATATGAAAAATCTTTCTTTAGTATTGGGAGGCTAACATTGTTTTAATTATGTGAAAGTTGCGAGTGTTGGTTTGAAGTCAAATAGGGGGTGTAGAGAAGAGATTTCATGCCTTTGGAAGAATAAATTTTATTTTATTTCTTGAGTAGATAAAAATATATATATAAAAAATTGTCTTGCTCCTGTAGGGCTTGAATACTTGAATCATTTTAGTTCACAAAAATGGAGAACAATGCAAGGCGGAGGCTAATGAGCGAATATAGGAAATTGGTGGAGAATCCTCCTGAGGGTATCAGCGGCAAGCCCAAGGACGACAACCTCTTCATCTGGGAAGCTTTTATTACAGGGTATGATATGATAACCCCAGACATTAGTAGGACCAAGACCACAGTAGTTGTTCTTAGCTTAATGATTATAGGTAAAAATGTATGATTAATCCTATACTATACTGACATATTGTATACCAGTCTCTGAATTTCTAATTTAACGATTGTCCCTGAACTTTCTTATATGCCGCAATTCAATCCCCTGAACTTTCTCATATAATGCATATCAACCCCTGACTGTCAGAAAAACCTTTTTAAGTTTTTCCTGTAAAATGATCTTTCTTCCCCTTTATCTAAAATGACTAGTTGTGTTAGTTCACTTCATATATGTTTAGAAAGGACATTTTTGTCGGAAATAAGTTCCCTGTTGAGTCACATAATGTCAATTTTTTTTTGGGATGGAATTGTACAATATGGTGCAGTTTAGGAGCAAAGTGTTTAAGCGAAAGTTCGGGGAAAGTCACAATAGTGAATAGTATGAAGACTATCCGTACAGTTTATCTTCAATTCTGTGTTACTCCAAGGTTTCATTCCAGTTAGCTAAAACATGCTTTGTCTTTCAACTGCAGCCTTCGTGACACCCTTTGGCATGGAGGTGAGGCTATTAAAATGCCCTTCTATTTTTTTTTTTGAAATGGAAGTTGATCCTTGAGGTTTGATTGTCTTTCATTAGCTATGAATTCTTGTTTGTTTATTCCAATTTTTGGTGCAACTTTCTATTTTCGTAATTTTTTTTTTTTTTTTTTTTGAGATTAAGGTAGCATGCTACCGCCTCATTCATAGGAAAAATGAACTAGGGTACAACGAGAGGCATCTAGGCCTCAAAAAAAAATATATATATATATATAGAGAGAGAGAGAGAGAGAGAGAGAGAGAGAGAGAGAGAGAGAGAGAGATCAAATTGTTCCCACAAGCCCCTAAAGGACCGAATCTCCGAGACCAGGCAGCCCAACGTTTTTCTTAAATTGCCAAAAATCCTCTTGTTTCTCTCCAACCAAATGGCCCACCATACGGTAGCGATCATCGAAAGTACTCTTCCACGAAGCGTTCCGCCTTTCAGTCGACTCATTTCCCAAAGCCTTCTAGATGAATCGTATAATAACAACGACGATTTGTTTAGTATAAGTCCATGTAGTACAATTCTAGTAAAATGACACCCCGAGAAGAGGTGGCCAGCGGTCTCTAGCTCATCCAGACAAAAAACACAACTCTCATTCCCGTTCCAACCCCTTTTTAGCAAGATATTCTTGGTGAGTACTTTTCTTTGTAAGACTAACCAAACGAAGATCTTGACTTTCAGGGAGGTTCTAATCGTCTACAGCTCTATGAAACTCTTGTCTAATACTCCCCCGTCTTGCAGGAAGTTATATAACGATTTGACAGAAAAACTTTCGGACTGAGCCCATCTCCATCTCACTTCATCCTTTTTATAGAATATGGGGGCCACGGGGATCGACCCTTTTAACTTCAAGACCAGCTCTCACTTCATCCTTTCTTCTTCTTTTTTTGAAAGCTTGCTATTGTGTATTTTTGTAATTTCATCTTTCTTTAACAGTGGTTTTTCAACAATAACTAACAAAGTGGCTGACAGTGCTCTTCTTATTTTCTGTTCTTCTTGAATTATCAGGTCGTTTTGAACTTAGAATTAAATTTTTTGATGATCATCCAAATACCTCACCAATTGTGTGCTTCGTTTGTCCAATGTTTCATCCAAACGGTTTGTTGCGTTACAACTCCTGTATGGATACCTTGCTAAGGATGTTGTTAATATATTTTTCAGTTGGTTAGGTGGAAAGGTCACTCATTTTTTTTGTAATATTTGTATCTGGTTTATTGAATCATATTGTTTTCTGCCTTATGTTTTGAAGCTTTATTCACATGCTCTTAAAATAAGAATGTGCACTCCAATAAAAATATTCTTTTAAGTCACTTTTTTTTTTTTTTTTTTTTGAGAGAGAGAGAGAGAGAAAAGTCACTTTTTTTTATTTGTAGCCATTGTAGATATGGTTTATGAGTCGGGTGGGTTTATAGTCAAAAAAAAAAAAAAAAACCTTCTGCCAACTTGATAGATAAATCTAAAACTAGATGAAACAGATTTTCTTCTTTAGTTGATCTACCAAAATTGACAGTTTATTGGATAAACTATTCATTATTTGTGATTATACAAAGTCATCCCCTTCTCATTTTCTTTAAGTTATGGATTTGATCTTAAAAATCATCCCAAATTTTTTAATCCTCTCTGAGATTTTTGTACAATATTAGGTTAGAAATGAGTTAGGGCTGTAAGCAAGAAATAAGCAAAATTTCAATGAATTTTTTTTATTTTAAATTTTTTAACCTACTTTTATCAGATTAAGATAAGCAAAGTATATTGCTCCTTTGTTATATCAGTCAAGTTTCCTTTCAAAAGAAAAAGAAAAAAAGGAAAAAAAGTATCTGTCAGGTTCAGTGAACTGTAATTGAATTGTTTTGTTTTCTCCTGATGTCCCAAAATAGCTTATCATCTTGCCCTACCATGTGCAACAAATCATTTTGACTATATCCACTTTTCTCACTGAATAGTTTATCCGTGCGGAGCCATATGCATGAATATTTTAGAGGATGATTGGAGTCCAGATTATGAAGCAAAGGAAATACTTATGGCTGTCCAGGTAGGAGAAACTTTTATCTTGTTTTGTTTGTCTCAAAGTCAATTGTTGTTGATGCTTTTTATTCATTTATTTACTCTGCATAAGCCCATATTCTTGCCAAGTCCTTCTATGCTTAGCTTCTTTGAGTCTCGAGTGAGGAAGTTTGAAATTTGCAAAATGAACCTTTTAAACAAAAGATCAAGTTGATTGAATCAAACAATATTGAAAGATTAGATAGCAAATTCAAAGCTCTCTCAAAAGGTTGGTTAGGCATCTCAGAAGGGCCCATAGCTTATGTCAATTTCATACATCTTTACCTAATCAAAGATTATGTCAAGACAGATCTGTATGTTAACATTGTAAACGCTACTTGTGTGTTAGTTCTTGCTGAGCAATCCAAATACCGACTCGCCTGCAAACCCAAGTGCTTCTGCACTGTTCAATAATGACAAGCAAGAGTATGAAAGGAGAGTACAAGAGATTGTGGAATGGACCTTGAAATAAAGCTGAATATAGTGCATCATTGCTCTCTGATGCAGTGGTGCTTTTCCTACGGTAAAGTTGTTAGATATTGCTTGCCGCTGAATCAATTGCTATTCATCATGATACAGCATTTCTACTCCATGCCTGCTGGTACACGTTTATCTTCTCTCTTTTAAGTGTCTAGAGCATTAATCACTTTCTTGGACATTTAATTTTGCTGATATGCTTTTGCATCCTATTTGGACTGAAAATCTCTTGTTTTACTAGACTTGACATTTAGTTGAACATTTTTCTTTGGTTCCTTCTTGTCGACATAAGTAACGGCATCTAAGCAGCTAAATTAAGGGCGACTCAAAGGAGTTTGCTTCTTAAGTTAGATAATTAATCAACACTACCTCCGTTTGCATTGCAATCAGGCCATCTTAAAATTAAACTGATTCTGAATCTTCAAAAAGTATACCTCTATAGCTCACCCCACCATAATGTGAAGAAAAACGTGCTGAAGAATAGTCTGCAGTTACGTCATTACTCGAAATAGTAATTTGCCAAGTTGGAGTTCTCATTACTCTTTATGAAGTAGATTCACAGGAAGTCACTTTATAGATCATTGTTCCTAATATTATCTGTTGTGGGATCGAAGTTAGAAAATATTGGTACCTATATAGTTATAGATGATTGATTCTCATCAGAACAAACTAGGTAGTGATGGTGTTACCTTCTTGCGAATCATTAAAATGAATGATCACTTGTAATTGTGATGAGTAGCTCCCCACTGCTCTTTTAATTTTTTTTCTTCTTTTTCATGCACATAATTTTCTATCATTTTATATAATCTTAGTATTTGGTTTCACCCTTACTACATTTACATCAAAAAGATAAAGAAAACAAGAGAAGAAAAAGCAGAAAAGTTTGAACAAATTCCTGTTGGAGAATGTTTTTTTTTTTTTTTTTTTTTTTTTTGAGAGAGAGAGAAAGGCAGTATGCTGCCGCTTCATTCATGGCGTAAATGAATTAAGCAACTGGGCAGCCGGTATCTGCAGCTGTTGGAGAATGTTGTTTTGAAGAAATGACAGGATTGCAGAAAAATTTGACCACATTATGGTAATAGAACTTCAACTATTTGTATAAGTTGTAAGTCTAAATTTACAAAAATTATTTTCATAAAAGAGGCAAAAACTCAGGATCAAACATGAAAAAGCTAGAGAGTCATCAACCAGTAGGATCTACTACTGGATGCTTACATTCTCGCCGGTAGCCCAGCCGTCTTGTACTTGCACAGAATATTGCAAATTCCAAATAACATCATCAATTGATGGGCGCATCTTAGGATCTTTAGATAGACAATTGAGGGTTATCTTGACTGCCGTTTTCAGGGAGTCGAGGGCGAATGTGCCATGAATTGCACGGTCTGTCATTTCTCTCAGCTTTTCTGTTTCATCATTTAGGCTCCTTTGTAGCTGTAGAACTCAAGCATTTTGAATGATATTATTTTACTTGAATGAGTTTTGAAACTTCAGGATGCAATCATAATTTTTTGCAAATTTCAGCACTTGCTTGCCAGAAACGAAGAAAATGGAAAAATTATTAAAGCCATCTTTGTGGTTTTAATAATGTGACAACTTATTTCATAAAATCTTTTACAACATTTCATGCAAATATACTCCTTATAAAGTAATTGATTGGAGAAATACTTGCATAGTTCTCCTGTGATTCAATTCATTACCATCTATGAATATTGTTTTGTCTATAGTTCTGTCGCGAGTACTCGGAAGTTAAAAACTGAGTTGTTTGTGCCAATTATAGAGGAAAGCCTATCGGAAAGTCCCATATTTCATTTAGTAACAATCAATTAGAAGAAAAGGATATTATACCTGAACCCTCAAAACATCCAACTCTTCTAGCGATTCGACAGATTTGCTAGTGATAGTTTCTAGAAGAATGAGGCCCAACTGGAAAATGTCTTCCCTTTCTCCTCGTTCCACGTAACTAATACCGTTAAAAAACAGGAATGCAATTAGATTTTGAACATAGAAGTGAAAGTTGAAACAAAAATCAGCACAGAATTTATTTGTTTTTTCTCTGCCATATAATCAAGCATTTGGTTCCCTCTTCTGGTATTTTTGCATTTGTGTTACATACCCTGTAAATACAACTAAGCAAATTTTCGACTTTGATTTTACATAAATAAGAAAGAAGTACCTGCCGAGGTCATTGTCTTCCATCACTGCAAAAGTGCTTTCAGGACCTCTCTGATAGATAAAAGGCAGAATGCTTAGTCGCGAACCAGATAAGGATTAGAAACAACAATCTTTGAATGAACCCAATTTTTTCTCAAACCTTGGTAGTTTTACTGTTTGGGAGTGCAGGGAGATTGTAGTTGGTAATTTTTGCCCTTAGGGTTTTGTCCAACAAAACATTTTCGATTGAGAGATCATTACCCACAATTCCTGGATCAGCCACAGTGTGCAAGATCTTGATTCCCCTCGCAATGCCAAGTACAGCTGCCACTCTTTGTGGCCATTTCATCATCTCGCGCTTTCTCCATTCTGATAGGTAATGTGCAGAAAAGAAGAAAAATAAGAGAGTGAAAAAGAGATAGACACTAAAAAAAGAGGAAAATCTTCTTCTCTTGTTATTTGATATTCTTCGATAGCATGAGGATGTTCCTATTATATTTACCTGTAAGATGACTCCTCAATGTTCCATTTGATATGTACTCACAGACAAGAAATACAGTAGTGTTTGCATTGTCCTGCCCATTGTCAATGCAGTGTCCAATAATGCTAACCAAATGTTGGTCCCTGAGCTTCGATATCGTGTCCATATAGTGGACCAGGCTCTGAGGTGAATACTTTTGCTTTAGATCAAAACATCTGATCATAATCATTGAGCCATCTTGGAGCAAACCTTTGTAATACTAGACCTCAAGAAGAAGAAAAAGAAAGATCTCGTTAAAAGAGAACTAATATAGTCATCTTTAAGTATTATTAGGGATCATGAAAAACATCATTTATCATCGATTATAGTTTCTGTCGTACAAACATATGAGACCTTCGATTTACGGAATACCTGTTCTCGAGGACCATTTCTCATCAAATTTGATGCATCGAAGTAATTTGTGGCTTCTTCTAGTTCCTTCATTGTAAAAACGCGATAAGGAATTAATCCTAGTGATTCTGTTATCACTGCTTGAGATGCATGCCCTGAAAAAGAAGATATTTTGTCAGTTGAGTAAAGCTATCAGCTATGCATCAAACTTATTATATTCATCATCTAATCTTTGTTAGCAGGTTGTTTCATCTTCCACACTAAAAGAAAGCCATTACCCAGGAAAAAGAAAACAGCCGAAGAATAGGAAAGTGACTATACTTTTGTCCGCAGGATTTCTAAGAGTGACCGGAATAATTGAGGATTTCCGAGCATCGGATATCAGCAATATCCTTCTTTCCGGATGACTCTCTCTCAACTTTCTCAATACCACCACTGCTAATAAAACCAACAGGGCTACACCACCAATGATCCCCCCAACGACGCTGAATAGTAAACTGAATTTCCTCCTTGATCCACTCTTCTCTTCGTGAGTCGGCAAATTCGCGGCCAATGCTCCCTGATTACAGTAAGAAACCGGTTTCTGGTACTTGGAATCATCTAAACAGTTAGCCTTATCAATCACAACGCGGTTCGGAGAATCCGCGCGAAAACAAGAAGGAAGAGCTCCGATCAAAAGATTGTCCGATATGTTAACGAATCGAAGGCGACCACCGCAGGGAAGATCGGTCGGAATTTGCCCTGATAGTGTGTTTCCGGATAAATCTAAGAGCTCCAAAGATGGAAGGGAAAACAGGGGAGGTGGGATCTCCCCTGCTAATCTGTTCCCTCTCAGGTCCAATTCTGTTATAGCCGTTAGAGATTTGAAATCGGGTAGTGTGCCGTTGAATGAGTTCCCCGCCAAGATGAGATTTTGGAGGCTCCCCATCGCTAAAACCTGTGGCGGGATCGGCCCGGAGAAGTAGTTGGAGCTCAGGTTGAGGAGATGGAGTGAGGAGAGGCGATGGATTTGCGGCGGGACGGGGCCATGGAGGCCCAGGGAGACGAGGGAGAGGGAGGTGAGGCGGGGGAGAGTAGAGAGGGCGGTGAAGAGGGCGTCGGTGGAGGCGGGGAGAGGGGGCGGTGGAGGTGATCGCTGCCGGAGATGGATAGGCTGGTGATTTGAGAGCCATTGGAGCAGGAGAGGGTGAGGGAGGGGGAGGGTGGGAGGGAGCAGGGGTTGGAGGAGTTAAGGAATGCGGAGAGCGGCGGAGGGAGGTCGAGGATGGTATGGATTTGAGATTGGGATGGAGAGCAGAGCAGAGAAGAGAGGAGGAGAGCGAGGAGGAAGTGAATTGGGTGTGATAAAAATGGCATCTTTGATTGGGGGGAGATTTAATATGAGAGTGTTAGTTTAAAAATGGCATCTTTGAGGAGAAATGTAGAGTGTGAGTTTAATAAGATTCATAATACTACCACTAGTGGGTTTCACTGCAATAAGCTCTGTTCTTACGCTGATACAGAGACAGAGAGAGAGAGAGAGAGAGAGAGAGAGAGAGAGAGAGAGAGAGAGAGAGAGGAGCTTAGATTAATGGAATGGAGGGAAGGGGATTGCAGCATTGCTAAACATAAGATAGCAGTTGTGGTCCTGTGGACAAGTGTATTTATTAATGTCACGTGGTGGTTGTGGGTTCGTGGCTTAGTTATTAGATTTGGTAAGGTGAGTATTAACATCTTCTTAATCCCTCAATAATATGCTATTTATTATGCACGAGAAAGACAATGACATTGGTATTATTGTAAGGGAGTAACGAACAAGGTATAGTATCTTGTTAGGTAAGGCATCCAAGTTCTTTGTGGAAGTGGGGGAATTTGGAAACCAACGGACGCAGCTCAGAGACAAAACACATCATGTGTCGTGTACTGCTGCTTTTATTTTCTTTACCCTGCCAAATATGTTTTTTTTTTTTTTTTTTTTTTTTTTGAGAGAGAAAGATAGTATGCTATTCGCTTTGTTTATTTTAAAATAAATTTAGCTGAAAATGTGAAACAACTAGACTTTAAATTCGGGACCTTAGATATCAACCACCAAACTCTTTGTCACTTGTGTTATGGATGGTCAATCTATCAAATATAACTTGAGTCACTTTTTTGCAGGTACTGCTGCTTTTAGAGAGTAGGACCAGAGTGCTCTTAGGAGGATGGAGGCTTCCGTGTTCCTAAATCATTTTTGATGATAAAATTTTCAAATCGATGATCAACTTTATTAGACTTAATCTAATATATTTAAAATATTTTAAAAATAAATTTTATAATTTTTTATTATTATTTATTTAGTGATTGAAATGATTAAAAATTGATGGTTAAAAATAAAAATTTTATAAAAAGTTATGATATAGTACTAAAATTTTCGATCAGAAATATAGACCTTGCTGTAAATAGTATAAATTTTTTTTATCAAAATTTTATATGATTTAAATATTTTTACATCGTTAAATATATAAACGACACATATCAATCATTAAAAATTATTAATTTTAAAATATTTTGATCAATAGGTAAATTATATCAAAACATAGTAAATTTTATTTTCTAGATATTTCAAATACAATAGATCGAGCTTAACAAATCAATAATTGATTTAAAATTTTCATCATCGAGAATAATTTAGAAGTACGGAGACTTTCGTGCTCCTAATAGCAATACCAGTCCTTTAAATAATTTTGAGCAACAATACAAAGAAGGCCTATCTCTCCCAATCGAAAAGGCACAAGTAGGGGTTGGGTGGGCCCTCTGCAATCAAACTCAAACAACTGCCACCCTACATTTCATTACATTCCCCGTTCCCTCTTCTACTTGGTGACTTGTTAGGTATGCTATAGTCTTCACAGCATGTTAAAGTGTTTGTTAATGTCCTTACTAGTGCATGGCAAATTATTGCATGTGTTCCATCATGGACCACCGTTTTCATGGCTTGGGTCCTCTCAAACTTATCACTCTCCCCTGGTGCTAACTGCTTTTTCTTTTATTCCCGCTCCCCACCTATTCAGGTTCGAGTCGTTTTGGCTTCGTTATCCGGCGATCACCGAGGTTATCACCAAGTCGTGGTCCGGCGACGCGGGGCCAGACTCTCACACCCCAAGCTTCGCTTCTAAAATCTCGAGAGTCGCGACGGACCTTAAAGTGTGGGGCTCGGGGCTGTTGTCAGCACTAAAGGTGCAAGCCAACCTTTGCCTTCGATGGATTAGCTGGCTTGACAGGGCCGAAGAGTTGAGAGCTCTATTGGTTTCGGAGAGATTATTGCGTGCCGGGCTCAAGGAGAGATATGAAGAGTTGTGCTTACAAGAGGAGTTGAAATGGAAGCAAAGATCGCGTGTTCAATGGTTGAAGGCCGGGGATGCGAATACCAAGTTCTTTCATCTTTATGCCAATGCCCGCAGAAGCAAGAATTACATCTCCACGTTGACGGACGGGCACAACCGCCACTCCGGCCATACTGCCTTGGCTAATCTCTTGCACCATTTTTACAGAGACCTATTAGGAACCGCTAATTGCTGCCCTTCGTCAGTCAACTTACCCTTGCTCTACGCCAACGAGGGGTTCGATCTCCTGGGATTGGAGGAGCCCTTCTCACCACAGGAAATCAGGACAGCCGTTTTTTCTTCTCCCCCGGAAAAAGCACCTGGACCGGACGGGCTTCCTTTACTCTTCTATCTGCGCTTCTGGGGGATTATCAAGGATGATATTTTGGACGTTTTCTCCAACCTGCACAGCGGTCGGCTTGACCTCCATGAGCTTAATCGCGGGTGGATCTGCCTTATCCCGAAGAAGTCCGCGGCGGAAAACGTGAGGGATTATCGGCCGATCTGTCTAATCAACGGGCTGTCTAAAATCATATCGAAGGTTCTGGCGTCCCGTTTGCAAAGCTATCTCCAGGAGCTGATCAATCCCTTTCAGACAGCTTTCATCAAGGGTCGCACACTTATGGACAATTTCCTAACAGCGCACATCCTGACACACCATTTACACTCTTCCAATCAGCAAGCGGCGCTGTTTAAGATAGATTTCGAGCGGGCCTTCGACCACATCAATTGGGACTTCCTGGTCGAGGTTCTCCAGACGAGGGGATGTGGCACCAAGTGGATCGGCTGGATCAAAGCTAGCCTTCAGGCCTCCTCTAATGCGGTGCTTCTTAATGGAGTTCCGGGAGAGTTTTTCATTGCAAACGGGGGTTACGTCAGGGGGATCCGCTCTCGCCATTGCTCTTCATTCTCTGCATTGACGTCTTGTACAGAATGTTGCAACGAGCGGTGTCCAACTCCTTGCTGCCACCGGTGGGGATAGGCGAGGTCATTATCCATACCCTTCAATTCGCTGATGATATCCTCATTTTCTTCGACGGCAGCACAGGATCGGCCGCGATCATCAAGATGGTTCTCGACGCCTTTTCGGCGGCGTCGGGCCTGAGGATCAATTTTTCTAAAAGTCGGATCATTCCTATCAACATGGAGGTTGCTCAGGCTTCCAGCCTGGCTAGGACCTTCGGGTGCGCCACCGACGGATTCCCGTTCTCGTATCTCGGCCTCCCCCTATCCCCGAAGTCGCTGAGAAAAGCCGACTTCCTGCCGCTCATCGAAAGGGTAGACAAACGCTTGGCGGGTTGGAAGGGTCGAATGCTGTCGCGAGCTGGACGACTTGTCTTGCTTAACTCGGTCCTTTCCAGCGTACCGACCTTCTTTTGCTCGGCCTTCAAGATCCCAGACTGGGTGTTTAAAGCACTCGACAGGATCCGCCGGGGATTCTTCTGGCAAGGCACGGCCAACACCAGCGGTTTCCGCTGCCTGGTAAATTGGAAACAAGTGTGCCGCCCTAAGGGCGCTGGAGGTTTGGGTATTCGCAATCTCAGAGCTGCTAACTCGGCTCTTCTCATGAAGAGCCTTTGGAACTTGTATAACGCGAAAGCGCTTCCTTGGGTGCGGCTTTTGCTCTCCAAACACTACAAACGCAGACTCCCCTGTGCTGGCGGAGCACTTCCCTCGGGGTGTTCGCCGCTTTGGAAAGGCGTACTCTCCACCTCGGAATCATTCCACGCCTCAGTCGGTTTCAGGCTCGGCAATGGCATGAGTGCTCCCTTTTGGCACTCTAGATGGCAGGGGGAAACACTGCTGCGCAACCGCTTCCCAGCTTTGTTCGCGACTTCGGTTCTTAAACACATTTCGGTCAGTGGATGGATAAACCGTTTCGCCACTCGCCGCAACCTTGGTTTCCACCACTCTGCTGTCCGTGACCCGATGGGTCAGCGCGCTCTTGTGCAGTTGAACACGGTGATCAGGAACATCTCCCTGAACGCTAACTCGGACACCATGGAATGGAGATGGACCAATAATGGAAGGTTCACCGTCCAGAGCGCGTATAGTTTTCTGGTTTTTGATGGCATAGATGATCGCAGAATCACGCACCTTTGGCGCATGAAGATACCTTTGCGCATTAAGATCTTCTTATGGCTGGCTGCACGGAACAGGATCTCCACGATGGATCGGCTGAGCAAACGGGGCTGGCAGGGACCGTCCATCTGCTTCCTATGTGGTAGTGAGGAGGAAAGCCTGGAGCATTTGCTATTCCGATGCTTCTATGCTCGTAATGTTTGGAGATTGGTTTTACAAGGAAAACAATTTCTCATCAGTAAACTTCTAAACAGACCCGGCGACCTCGCGACCAGATGGAAACGGATCAAACTATATCCCGCAGGGAGCGCTTGGGATTTCTTAGACATATGCGTCGCCGCTGCTTGCTGGGAATTGTGGCTTGAGCGTAATCGCAGGATTTTTGACAATAAGCTTATTTGCTACGGGGAGTGCAGCAGGAGGATTGTAAGCACAATGGCCATGTGGAACAATGTTCTGGGAGGGTAGTCTAGCTGGATACTGGGCTGCTGGACCTTTCGATTGGAATTGTTGACAGTGGCATGGCTTGGTGCTTCGTTTCTATGTGTAAAGTCACCTGCTAAGTGACCGGGGCATAAGGTCTGGGGCCGGCCCATATTTCCAGTGTCTGCAAGTGCTTGGGAAGTTGTTTTAATGCAGTGACAGAAGATTCAATGTTGAAGCAGATTGAAGTTGTTCTAATAGGTCTGTTATCAATTTTGTCCACTCTGGCTTCATGAGGATGGATTGTATCCAGCTAAATACAGGGCAGCTTTGCCCCTCTTTTGCACATGCTGTAGCCGTGCTTATGGGATTCTGCAGCTTGATGATTGTTCAAGAAGAAGTGTCACTTTTCTTTCGGCTCCTATTGAGTTTGAATTTCAATGGGGTATACGTGATTGAATGGGCTTGAGTAGTTTGTTCTTTTATCTAGCACCAATCACGACGCTTTCTGGATCCGTGGCTTCGGAATGGTATTATTGAGATGTACAGGTGGACTTGTTGAATTCGCTTTAGCTATCTGGTGTACCTTGTTGTTTGTGAACAAGGAAAATCAATACTGACTATTTTCGGTTAAATGTGCGGCGTATAAGAGACTTGGAGTTGTACGTCTGCGTATTGAGCGACGCTTCTCTTCGAGCTGGGACACAAGGGATACGAAGGACTTGGAGCTGGGCTTCGCTGTTTATCTTCTACTGTCAACAGGAAAGAAGGAATCTTTGAGAGAAGATGGGCAACAGTCCAATTGTTTAAATGTTCTCTTTCAACTGGGTTGTTACTGTGATCTTGGAAATACTTGGTTGTTGTTGAAATAGTTGCCTAATGGTTGGCATGACGACCCAATCCATCTAATTTTGGAATGGTGGCTGCAGGAACAGATGCAAAGGGACGCTGTTAGATGTTGAGCGGGTTAATTGGTGTAGAATTTGGGTTGGGGTTTTAGTTGTGCTTCCCCCCTCTTTTCCTGTCAGTTTGGGCGTTAGGCTAGTGCTGGGGCGTTTCTTTCTTCTTTCTTTTTAGTGTCCTAGTCCTGTACCTTTCAAATAGGGTATATCCCTGTTTAATCAAAAAAAAAAATATGTTCACTTGTTTTACTCCAAAATAAATTTCTTCTTGCTGAAAAATCACAATTTCAGAAACCTAAATTATTAACATCTATCATGAGAGATTTTTCAGTAGTTTGGAGAAAGACTACTTCAAGGAACAAGAGAGATAGAACAAACACAATTTTCTTTAGATGTACCAAGTGAATCCATACAGATCGCATGGTTTGGTGCAAAAGAATTAGTACACAGACATTGGAAGGAAAAAAAAAAAAAAAAAAGCTTCGACTTCATAACAAAACAAGCAAAACTCGCACACCAAATCCCAGATAATGGATAATAACATCCTTAAAAGATTCGATTTGTAACTTTTATGGAGTAAAATATCAAATAAAAGCTCCAATATCATATAAAATAATCACACTTTTAAGGACAAACACAACTTATCTTCACACTCGGCAACCCCAGTGTATATATATATATATATAGAATTAGGATAGAATACTATCGATAGCACCAAGCCATTGATGCTATCAAGTTTTTAGCCGTTGGATGAAAAAATATACGGTTGAGATTATAGTGGTCCCCTAGGGTTTACTAGGTGATTGGTTGAATAGTAAAAATCTTAGGGGACCACTATAATCCCAAACGCATATCTTTTCATCCAACGGCTGAAAATTTGATAGCACCAATTGTTTGGTGCTATCGATAGTATTCTAGCCGGACTATATATATATATATATATATATATATATATATATATATATATATATATATATATATATATAAGTCTTCACACTCAGCGATACGTGTTCATACAAGAAGTCAGGTTGATTCATTTAATTTTCTTCAATAATTTCCTCACCGACACGCCATTCACTCGGTATCCTACAAGTGAAAACAGTATATTGCTGAGAGATAGCAAGGACATCAAAAATAGATTGTAAGTTGCTTTTACAATCTGAAAAGAAAAAAGGATTTTTGCATACCATGTTCTCTTTGTCTTCATGTGCAACCTCCTTTTGCAGCAGGTCAACTAAACCAACAAAAAAACAACCACCGCATTAATCATTATTGTAATTTACATCATGTACTAGATCAGTAAAGGTAATCTACAATTGGAACTTACCTGCTTCAGCATTATATTTGTTTTCTAAACTAATGTCTTCATTTCCAGCTTTTGATCGGCCCCTCCTTTGCTTCTGAGTTTTCTTCTGAGTATGCTTAGGATTAGCATCTTTAACCAGGAGTTCACTCACTGGATTCTTGTTATAGGATCCCCTCACCCTAGATACAGGTTGTTTCTTCTGAACACCCTCTTTCTTATTTAAATCGGCCGTAGGAAAGGTATTTGAATTCAATGATGATTTGGGTTTCAAATTCCCGCTTCGTGTTACTGCAGAAGAGTTGCAAGTTTCCTTCTTAGATTTTTCTTCTTTAGGTGGCTGAGAAATTGTTTCAGAGACCTTTAACTTCTCAAGATCATCCTCTATGTTGTAAATTTGGAGTATATCTTTCACACAGTCTCCAAGTTCGGTTGCAAGTTTATGTTTGATTACGTAGGATCTGAGCTCGTCACGCATTCGATCAAAATGCTGCAGAATGATTGAATTACTCAGAAGAACTTTTAATGTTGAGCAGATCTATGTATAGTGGACAAGCGAGCGGAAATATTGAAAAAGGGTAATATGCACGGATAGTCCGTGAACCATCATGATATTGAACACTCACGAGTTTCCGAACTTTCTCATATATTGTAATTCTTTTACTGTCATAAAGAAGAGAGAATTTTGATGCTGTAAAATGATTTCGTAACCCTGTTTTAAAGGAGTAAAACGATCATTTGACAGGAAATATTATTTTTCTTTAAAAGTGTCTAGTGTTAATGACAGAAGAGCAATATGCTAGAAGGTTCTAGAAGTAAAGTGTTTAAGAAAAGCTTAAAATAGTTCAGGAAAAAATTTGCAATATCACAACATTACAAGGACCAGAACGATACTAAACAGATACATACACACCTCACATCCTGATTCCGTCGCGAGCTTAAAGAAGCCTAGCGATATTGAGTGCTTTGAAGCTGCCTCCGCAAGCTTAATCTGTGACAGCCAGTAAGAAACCGAAGACAATGCGCTGAAACTATGCCTGCTCGCAGACCTCGGAGCATTGGAAGATGGAGTGTCGCTTTTCCGTCGCGCATTATTTCTCCTTGCTCGAATCTCAGTTATCGGGGTCACACTCCCGGCCGGAGAGGCCGGATGTGGGCTACAAACAGATTTGGTGGGCATAGAGGGCCGCCTTCCCGGAGGTTTGGCAGAATGGTCTTTTCCGGAAAGATCTAGAACTTTCATACTCTGGGTGACAGCTGAAGGAGGCTTTCCTCTAGGAAATTTGTTACAGGAGAAAATGCTGTCAGAAAAAGGTATATAATGTTCAGCAAAGTGCAGAAAAGGTAAAAAGCTTTATCATTATTATTATTATTATTAGTTTTTGGGAAAAAATTGCTTACAAATTCTGAAAAACTGATCATTTGCCCATCTGAAATGAATTCTCTCTACCACACAAAATCCAAAACTAGTTTCAATTAGATTAAGATCTAAGCATCCTATCTTAACAACAGATGCAGGAAATAGTTAATGATACCTTTTCGCGGCAGCGGAGTTAGAAGCATCATGCTTTCCCTCGTTTGGCTTCGTTGCTGATCGCGGCGGACACCGCAACTTGGATGATCCCACCATCGCACCGCGGTTGGACGATCTCTCGCTAGTGGTTTCCATCTCTCATTAGATGTTCTTTTAGCACCTAGTATGTTGGTTTCTAATGGCTTGTTATTATAGAAGAGAAGTGGAGTGAGGCAGAGTCGCAGAGAGGAGAGCGGAGTGGGCCGGCCAAGTGAAGCTGCTTCTCTGTTTGAATTGGAATTTGAGCGGGAAAAGTAATTGTAGAGCTCATCGGAATCAACGGTCGGCAACGCATCGTGGACCACAGCGAAAAGCGTCGTCGGGCCCACGTGAGTAATGAGTGCGGCTCCGCCGGGCCTGCAGTCCATGGGCCAATAATACATGGGCCTGTAGGCCATTGCTTTGTAATTTCGACACTACTTTTTTAGAAAATATCGGTCCGGCCCACAAAGCGGCCCAACATCATTGGAGGAAGAGTAGATTCATTATAAGCGTGACCATCGGTGGGTCGATGACCATGCGCGTTTTAATGGCGGCGGCGGAAGCGGCCGAAGGAAACCTTAACCCTAACCCTAGATCGGAGGGCGAGAGCGCTCCCTGCGTGGAAGTCCACCTCTTCCGGCGAGGGCAAGGCCCCGTCGGCGTCTTCCAATCACGCCTTGGCGGCTCCGCCGGAGACCGCCTCGACGTCCGCGGCATCCTCGCCGAGCATGGCCTCCGCTCCCTCTTCGCCTTCAAACCCCCTTCCCAAAGGGGCTTTCCCATCCGCTTCGACCCCGCCCATGGCCGGTCCCGCCTCCCCTTCCGGCCCGGATCCGTCGTCTTCCTCGACGGGGACCCCAAGGTGAAACACGGAACGAACGCATCGTTATCTCTCGTGATCGTGTGAAAATGTTGTGATGCGTCTCACCTGTTCGACGAAATGCCTCGCAGGATTCGTTGGCGAAGCCGATCGCGGCGATCGTCGTCGGAGTGGCGGTGCCGGCGCTTATGATAGCGATCGTGGTGAAGGAGGTTCCGGAGGCGTTGAAGAGATCGAGGTCGGTCGGCGGCGGGCTCTTCCCTCCTTGGATTCTTGCTTGCATGCTTGTGCTTTACGTTCGGTCGCGGAGGAGATCGACAGTTTCGTGAAATATTGCTTTCGAGGTATGTTGAATCATGGATTGGATGCTTTAGCTTTCATAAAGCGAATTGAAGGTGAGGAACCAAACTTGAACTTGTCCCATAAATTTAGGCACTTACTATGGTTGGTCATGTTTATCTTAAACTGAGATTGTAAATTTTGTAAAAATGCTTGAGCAAGTTGCGCAACTCACAATCATCTTCTTTACTAGAATTTGAAACCTCCCCCCACACCACCACCACCACCCCCCCAAAAAAAAAAAATTCAGTTGGTCATACCACAAAGCAAAGGTTCCAACCAACTCAAATTCAACACAAGATGGACACTTGAATATAAGAACTAATATCAGCTGTCACTATTTCACAAACAAGATAGAAAGCTGGTATTTGGTAGATAATATCCAACTCATTGAAGCCTGTAATTTTCGAACATTACTATCAGCAATAGAAATTCAGTATGGGATGATGCTATATCACTTATTGGAATAAGTGAATTCTCTAGGACCGTATTTCTCCTTTTGTTCTTCATACATGGTATCAGATTTGCCATACATTTGGTAATACCACATTGAAAGATGATGGGTATCACTTTGGTACATAAAAGGATCGGTATACTAGGTAATAAACTCGACTCAAGTCTCAAACATATTTTGACTTATTCCGCTAAGTTACTAAAACCTGCAACTAGTTGGGTTTTATATGGTGTCAATTCGGTTTTGTTAGTATCATGTCTATTGATCTATAGGTTCCACCTTAGTCCATGACTCCATTGTGGAAGTAGTACCGGTACGGTGGAAACAACAATAAATGGTACACCCTGTATCCACTTCAGAAGATAGTAGGAAATTGTATACATGCCAGGACAAGTATATTAGTATTAGTAATTTGGTCTTTTGTGTTTTGGTCTGCATGTTTAATGAGCCGGCCATCTAAGTTGCTAATACTAGTGTCTTGTTAGGCCTTATAGAAATTCTTCATTCGGTTTTGCTGCAATTCTATTTCTTCATCCATATCATGTACTAGCTTTCTTCCATGCAAGTATTCTAACTCATTTGGTCTTTCTTATATTGTCAATATTACATGATCACTCAATTTTCTGATTTGATGGAATGATGTTTACTAATGATCTAACTGAAAAGATAACTTTGGAAGAAGCATAGCGCACATGTATCCTATATGGCATCTTTCCACTATCATTATTTCAAAACTTTTGATAGTAACGAGTATTCTCAACCGACGCGGTTATTAACTATTTTTTAACCTTACTTTCCTTGTCGTATAGTATGAAGGAACAAAATAGTTGGGTACTGGCAACTTATCGGAAGAGTCAGAGTTCTTTACAGATGATGTTGACATAGTTCAAGCAATGTATATATATCATAGATGGGAACCGAAGATTTGGAATACAGAAACGAGTTAGGTCTCCAACGTTTTTCGAGTCCTTGGAAACTGAAGGAGCAACTATTACATACTTGCAGAGGCCATTGGAATTGGCCGGTACTTCGTTGGTTGACATCTTCGTTTCTCTTCTGTCTTCTTGCGTCAGTTGATCATCGACGGTGCTATTTTTTTTTTTCACGAACATGCTAGGCCCTGTATATGTATCTCGTATGCTTCTCCATGTTTTAAACCCGTATTCCTCAAAGTGCTACTAATACAAGAGTATGTAAAATAGGGGTTAATTTTTCCGAGTACTACAGTACGAATTATTCCTTTCTATGTACTTGTACCTTTACAAACATAAATCTGTGGCAACTTCCTGTGAGAATAGTTGATTTGTTTCTTTTTGTGTAATAATAGCAAATCCATTATCGTGAAGTTGTTATCTTCTTCTTCTTTTTTTTTGTTGTTGTTGTATGCGCACTTGTGGGCAAACGAAAAGGTCCGGAGGCAATACAATAATCTGAAGTTGGCTTCTGCGAACATAGTAACACTGTCAAAAAGATGGAAGACAAAGTTCTTCTGTCTCACTAACGATAGTCTTCTGGAATGCCTTACCAAGTTCATCCAACAATACCAACAATCGCCTTCGGCAATGCATCTAACCATCTTCATAATACACCCCATACAATCATGTATTTTATACTTCTGCACATGATACAAACTCAGCATAACGTACGCTTGATTTCTTGAGAATAATCTGGGACCGATAAGATAAAATTACAAAATGAATGAAGGTATCGTTTTCACTAGCACGGGGGTAACAGTGAAAGTTTCTACAGCAACAAGATACAGCTAAAGAAATTTCCTCTCTCATATGAATTAACTTGTGGTTTTTCTCCAAAAAAGCATCTTTCACAAACTCAGCGCGAGAGGGGGCTTCCTGCAATAGAATCATTTGTTATCTATCCATTTCAGTGTTTCAACAATCAATTGTACAATGTTCCACCAGGCAACACAGGCAAATGCTTATCCGTATCGGTAGATCACTTCGGCTGGCGTGCTCTTTCCATATCAGAACACTATCGGTTTTCATGTCAAAGTCAAACATTGATATCAGCTCGATTCGATTTGATGCTGCTAATTTCAGGCAGGGAGGATGCTGAATATCTTTGAAAGCTGTAGTTCTCGGATGCGGACATGGGCTGCTGTGGATTGAGTGTTGGAGGCGGTGTGAGGTTTAGCTGGGCTGGGAGAGGGGCCAGAGCATTGTACTTGTAATTGTCGCTGCTAAAACTGCAAGATGTGTGTAAGCATTAAGAACTATAATTGAAGTTTAAATCTGTGTTTACAAACTGGAAGATCATGAATTTATTTGAGCCTTCAATATCAGGGAACAAGTAACGACCCAACCAACAAAAGTTAATCGAAGAAGATAAGTAATGTGTTTCAAAATTTACTAAAGAAAACTTGCATGCATTTTCACTTAAAGAGCACCTAGAACACACAAAAACAATGAGCATCTCGTTTGCGTGATTTGATATGTAAATGTAGTTCAACTTTTACCTTTAGCTATTTACACAACCAAGGCAAATCTTTAGCCTTTACTCTTCCGAGATTATATATTCCCAAGTATGAAATTCTTTTATCAAACAATTGCAAAACACAAATCTTAATGGTATGCCTACATATCAGAAGGTACAAACCTCAGCCGCTTGTGAAAGTGATCATCATCACTTGAATTCTCGCCTAAATGGATGGAAGTCTGCAGTGGAGACACAGACCAGGCATTTGGGGCAGGAAGCTCGTCAGAGAAATATCTTCTCCTGATTAACTAAAATAGGATGCATTGAGTAACATATATAAACATAAAACTTAGACAACAAATAAATACTTTAATATATACAGACCATGCGAAAAAATTTGATCACAGCTTCTTTGTCATATCTTGCCTCTTTGGCAGCCTGAAAATGACAAAGAGAATTACTGGCAATCAAGCACAAACACAGATAAATAGGCATAAAGAAAATAGAGATCAAGTCCAATGACAATAAGAAGACTTGCCATTGATTCATAAGACATCCCATTAACTAAAAGGATTCTAATTATCACTAAAATGGATACAAATCAATATGTGAATAAAAGAAACGGACGCTAAGATCAGTTACAATAAGTAGAAAGGTTCAGTTCTTACTGCAAGGAGTCCTGAACTGCCAGGAAAGCTCTCAGTTACAGGCAATTCTTCGCTAGATGAGAGCAAGCCCTGCTTCTCCACCCACAGACGAGCGACATCAACAAGATTCCCACTGCTAATCCTAGTTCCTTCCTTAGCAGCAATATCAGCCTTGTTAGCAATAACTAGGTAAGGAACAGGAAGGCCACCAGGCCCACCAGATCCCAAAGGAGCTGAGAATGTCCCGGTTGCTGAAATCTCCACCGCCCACTTCTGCAAGTTCGTTTTCGTTCTTCTTTGGGTCAGATCATGAACAAATATAACACCTAAGGAACAAAGCATAGATAAGTGAACAGAAAATTTAGATCTTAGAGAGAATTCACAGTTTGCATTTTGGGTATAATAAAACAAAAAAGAAGCTTTGATTTAATTAGCTTTAACCATCTTACTCTAAATTATTTTCTTGATTTTGGGACAATCAATACAGACGACAAAAAAAAAAAAAAAAAAAAAAAAAAAAAAAAGTAGATAAAACTTACCATTGATTTGTGTATAGAAAAGAGATCGGCAGTCCTTGTATCGTTCGTGACCTGAGATATCCCAAAGCTCAACAAAGAAGTTTCTCTCTGTATCACCTTTTATGCCATTAGAAGAGCTCCCAGCACTCCCATGAGTAATATGCTGCATAGTAAAATGATTTAGATATGTGAGGAATCCTTTGGCCGGAACCACAATGAAGCCGGGTGAAAAGAAAAGATAAAAAACTAACCTTCACTGCTACCGTACAGCCGATAGTTTGAGCAGGCCGAGCAATTGCAGAACCCTTTATAATTAGATTTACCAATGATGTTTTCCCTACCCCTGCAGCACATTGACAATCAAGTTTGGCAACTGATCTACATTCTGACAGATAAACATTTAAATAAAATATCTGTGCTCATCCTGTGACACATCTGCGCGTACATTGAATAGTGTACCTAAACATCTAAGACACCCAAAACTTCAAATGACATATACAACATATGGCAACATCAATAAAGCTCCTTGAGGCAAGCTAGAAACAAAATGAAAATGTCAATTCTCTGAACGAAAGATCAATGATTGATCACCTACTCTTTCTACATTGATTACTCCAAAAGGACTTCATGGATACCAATTTCTTAACTTTTAACACAGGCATTTTGTTGATTATGCAAAGTTGGTTACCAAAATTGTATCAAGAAGAATAAAAAATCTTGCAAAAACATCCCCTGTTCCCCCAAAATTATGCAGCAACATAAGAACAGTCATGCAACAAACCTACTACCACATAGTTTTCGCACTAGCGCACATTGATATGCACATTACCATAATTCTCACTTCGCCATGCGATATATTCACAAAAATTCCTACTGAATTGGTAAAATTAGATAAGGAAAAAAAGTTTAAAAAGCAAAAATTTCTCACACAGTGATCACTACCAGATTCAAATCTATGAACAAGTTTAAGAAATGAAGTGGGTGGATCACCTGAATCCCCAACGACAAGGACTCGTACTTGGCCGCAGGGCGGTCCCCCGTTCTGCTCCCTGCTGCTTCCCCTCTCCCTCTCCCTCTCCCTCCAAAACATCGCTTCCGCCGCGCCCAGATCCCTCAATCGCAGCTAAATCGCCCTCTAATTCCCCCGAAAATCCCCAAATCTCACCAAAATTAGGGCATCGCATATGAACCGAAGCTCCTCCGCGCGCGCGAGAGAGAGAGAGACGAAGAAACCCTAATTCGGTGAATCGTATCGCATGGGAAATGCAGTAATCGATTCGACGGAGCTACACGAACGGAAAATTTCGTCCCAAATTTGAGGATTTGTGGAAACTGAGGGTGATCGAAGAGCGAGATCTGAGGAGACTTTCTTTCTTTTGGGCTCGCCACTGAAAAAGTACCGCGGCAGAAAACAATTTGTTACCTGCACCTGGTGTATGAGTACATCTCATACACCGTACTCTTCGAAAACGTGCAGAAGTTATCTGAATATTAAATTATTTCAAGTTTGCTTTTAAAATTTTAATTTTACCGTCTAAGATTTTAATTTATTTGAATATATCACTTTTCTTTACAGATTTATTTAGTATATTTTATATAAATTTTATATTAATTAATTTATTAAAATAATTAATTTAAATTTTAAAATAACGGACATCCATTTTTTTTCTTTTTTGGAAGAAAGATTGCGAATTGTTTATTTTATTTTTTCTTCACATAAATAAATTCAACTGAAAATATAAAATAATTATATTTCAAATTTAAAATCTTGAACATTAATCATCAATTTTTTAGCTAAAAATAAAAATATATAATTGATTGTATGCATTCTATGATGTTTCTACACTATAGATCGATTAGTGTTTTTTCCCTCAAAAAAAAATATAGAATTTTAAAATTATTTGATATTTTAGTAAGAATAAGATTTATATATTTTCAAAAGCATAATTTTATTTATATTTATAAATTTTTTACCATAAAATTTGTATTGAGATTCATATTGTTGTAAAAATAATTAAAAAGAAAGATGAAAAATATAACAGTAGGAATTTCAATACAAATTTTATGATAAAAGATTCTAAGTATATATATGAATTTGTACTTTCTGAAAATATATAAACTGTACACTTTCTGTAATAGCTTTTATAATTTTATAGTTTTTTATACGTAGGGTTTTTAAGTGGTTTAATTGTGAGACATTACTCAACAAAAATGCAATGAAATAAACTCCTCATCTTCAATTATAATTTATGGTTGGATCAGCAAGCAGCCGTTAGTTTATATAGTTTTAGTCGCTGCATAATAGTTTAAACCATTAAATTTGATAATTTTTTGAATTTTTTTTTTTTTTTTTACTTAAATTACTTAATTTAAATTTTCAATCCAAAAACTGTAGGCTGTTGGGGCCACTCTATCTTCCCAAACAATTTGTTCTGAGTGAATCCACACTAAAATAGCAAAAACAGCTAACAAAATCAATGAGGTTTCCCTCAAAACCATCTCCACCATATAAATAAACTACCTTTTCTGTTCCCCCTCCTAGATAGAATGATTGTACAGTACAAACATTAAACAGAAAAGCAAACTACCAGCAACAAAAAAGCCTCAACTTATTATCTTCCTCTTCTTTCTTCTCACCACACATTGGAGCAACAAACATGCATTAATTCCATTGTAGAAGAAGCTCACCAGTTGAACAAGGAGATGCGCAATTTTGAAGAGAAGCCACAAACAATCTCCTCGCGACGGTTCGCAGAAAGCGAACAAGTAAAGGCCCTTTGAAGAAGATCATATTACGTGCGCGGAGATGGATGTTACACTGCCATCCAATGCGACTTTCTCGCAGCAGCAGCAATGTAACCTGCAGAGCTCCTCCATCTCGTCAGCATATTCGCTTTTCGTAGTGCACATTGCCTCGATCTTCATCGCGTGCAAACTCCTCCATATGGTTCTCCGGCGACTGTACCAGCCGCGTATCGTCTCCGACATGATTGTGAGTAGATTATAAAAGCATATATCTTTATTTTGAATAGCGAAAAAGTTTTCGATGGTAACAATTTAGCTTACTGTCTCAAGTTAGTTTGAGCGTAGTTTCGACTGCTGCTGCTGCTGCAGGTAGCACTTATGATTGGAAAGGTGCCTTCCCTCCGGACGACCTTGGGCGGGCCGGTGTCTGCGTTTGTCAATCATTGGGATCAGTACTACTTTGCCGCCTACATGTTCGCGCTGGGACTAGAGATGAATCCTTTAACCGTCTTCCTGTCGCCCACCACCGACATCATTATCAGCTACGGCGGCCTGGTCTCGACGGCGGTCATGATCGCCTTGCTCTACGTGATACTCCTGTACTTCCACCTCGGCATTCACTCCGGGTTGCCGTCGGTTCCGTTCGCCTTCGTCGGTGCCTTCGCCAGCACCAGCTCCCCCGTGCTGACCCGCCTCATCACCGAGCTCAAGATCTCGAAGACTGCGGTGGGGCGCCTGGCCGTCGACGCCGGCCTGCATGCGGACATGGTGGCCACGTTCCTGACGTCCATCGGGATCATGCTGTACGGCCACCGCAGCAAGCAGGTCATATGGAGGCTGATCGGCCTCATCGGCTTGATGGGCGTGATAGTTAGCACGGTGAAGCCGGTGCTGGTTTGGATCAACGAGCGCAACCCCGAAGGGAAGAGAATGAAGGGCGTCGACATGGTCGGGGTGACGGCGATGGCCTGCGCGCTGTGCGGCGTGGCGGTGTGGCTGCACGGCGACGTCAGCATGGCGGTGTTTCTGGTCGGACTGGCGTTGCCGAGAGAAGGGAGGGTGTCGCGCCTGCTGATCAACCACATCAACTACGTGCTCAGCACTGCGGTGCTGCCCCTCTACCTCTGCTATGTTTGTATCTCCCTCAGATTCCAGGCCCCGGAACCCGGCGACAATTCGCACAATAGTTATATAATGGATAGTCCGTTATCGTTGGTGACGCTGCTAGCGATAAGCACACTCGGAGCACTCGGGAAGGTCTTGGGGACTTTCGTTGCGGGGCGCTTCAGAGGCCTCAGTTGGATCGAGGCGCTGGCGCTCGGCGTGCTGCTTAATATGAAGGGATACTACCACATTTACTGTGCATTTCAAGCAGTGGTAATTAGTTTAATTAATTAATTAGTGTCGTATGCATGGTTTAATTTAATTTACCTTCCAAGTGCGTGCGTGCGTGCGTGCGTACGTACCGTTGTAATTGATTTCTCCGTTATCTTGATTTGGTTTTCCTTCCTTAGACTAGTGGCCTGATCAGCGATAGATTGTACGTGGCATTGTTCTTCGCGGTGTTCGGGACGGTGACGCTGATGCCGGCGGCCGGTTTTGCCATCGCGACCTGGGCTAGGCGGGGGATGGAGCGGCGGCTGATGGGGCTTCAGTTCGCCAATCCGACGAGCGAACTGCGGATAGTTATGGGGCTCCAGGGGGTGGACAACATCCCGATGGCCGTGAAGTTTATAGAGGCCATGAGGTGGGGGATGGGACCGGAAAATTTGGTGGTCTACGCGGTCGACATGGTTGAGATGACCGACCGAGCGGCAGCAACCTTGGTGAAAGGGGAGGGGCCGGATGCAGTAACTGTCGGGGATGAGGCCGTCGTGGAGATGCGAAAGGAGATCGGCGAGGCTCTCTTTGCTTACCAACAGGAGAACGGGGACGGCCCGAAGATCCAGCGCCTGCTCGCCGTCTCCTCCTTCTCCGACATGCACAAAGATATCTGCAGCTGCGCTACGGATGTCGGGTCAGTGCTCATTGTGCTGCCATTCCACAAGAAGCAGAAGATGGATGGCTCCATGGATAAAGGACACTCAGGATTCAGACAGGTTAACCAAAAGGTAAACGCACCCGGAGATTTTCAAATCCCCGCATGAGTGAACTCATTTTTGTGACCTTAAATTCTCTTCTCTCCGCAGGTTCTCCAACATGCGCCGTGCTCGGTGGGCATCATGGTGAATCGGGAGCTAGGACGAGTAAATAGATTCTCGGTATCAGAAGCAACACAAAATGTGGCAGTTATCTTCATCGGCGGAGCTGATGATCGTGAGGCGCTAACTCTAGCTGCGCGTATGTCCCAGCACCCTGGCATACGCCTCACCGTCATTCGCTTCCTCCCTGATACCACAGCACGTGCCCATGCATCTGCTAGAACGATGCGCGGGCACGGCATTTTGGTCACAGCATCAGAAGAGGAGATTCAGATGCAAGCAGACGACCAATACTTTGCAGAGTTCTACAAACTATATGTGGAAAATAAGAAGGTAGGCTACATGGAAAAGCATATCGCAGATGGCGCAGAGCTGGTGTTAGCCCTCAGGTCGCTGGAGGCACAATACCAACTCTTTGTGGTTGGGCGGGGAGGAGATCGTACCTCGCTGATCACTGATGGACTGATTGAGTGGGCAGAATGCCCCGAAATCGGGACCGTCGGTGACATCATTGCCTCGACGGAGTTTTCGACCACAGCATCTGTTCTCATCATTCAGCAACACGATATTAGGAAGCGTTTTAAAGTCATTAATGACGAGTTCATGCCCTTATGAAGTAGACGAGTGAGGTTAAACTAATCTCATACGGAATGGTATTTGATTACACCTTTTTTGGGTATCAAATATTAAACCACAAGACCTTTTTCCTGACTGTAAATTAGCCCCTAGATTTATCTGGTAATAAGAAAAAGATATCATAACTCAGTCAATTTTCGTTTTGTTCTTTCGAGGAATTCTACATTTACTCTCGACTTGCCTTCCCAATCTTTTATTCACTTGATTTTACCATCGACAACAGACTCGAATGCTTAAGTGATGCATTAAGTTAACAACTCGAGTTTCATTTTATTGCTGAGATGATCTGAAAATTTCTAGAAACCATTGGCATTCAAATTCTGATGAAATCATATTATTTCTGACAACAAAGAGAAAGATGAACTGCTTTTGAGCTTGATACTTACTTGTTTATTAGAAACTATTTATATAATGATCATAATATAGTAAGTTCAGAAAGATCCAGATCATCCCGCTGGATAGACTGCTTGGAGTTCATTGTTCACGCAACTTTCCGGCTAAGCTGATCCTTGGAAGTGCTTTCGAATATCTTGTCAGCATTGCCTACTTCGAACCCGTCGCGCCTGTGGAATTCCTTGACCTGTAAATATGAACACGATTACTCAGATCCTTTGGAAACTAAGATAGGCCGGCGAAAAATATAAACAAGCAAGATTATATATTGAGTTCTATCGAATGCTGCCCGGACAGTTTGGCAAGGGTGGTGCTTCTGTAGAGGTGTTGCTTTATTAGAGCTGCTAGAAGCACTAACAGTATTTTCAGATATTAGCAGGGTTATTAAAAAAAAAAAAAACCGTTCCTATGGGTCAAAAAAATATGTGTGCTGACAACAAGAAAAGAGATTGGGTTATCAGATATTAAATAAATTGAGAACTCAAACCTCTTCTTCATGTAAATCTTTATACTGAGGAAGCAAGAGGCGTTCAGCGAATTCGATGTATGAACAAGGAACTGACTCGGTCACGCCATCAGCAAAAGTGAATGAGGCAGTATCCGCCACAGTGGAACTTTGCTGAAGAAGGCCATCTGGGCTCACTGTTCATAAAAGCACAAAAGGAAATTCAGTAAAAGTACCTTCTTGTTCTACCAGATATAATAACAGACAGAAATAGTTGTCCAAAATGAAAAAAAAAAAAAAAAAAAAAAAAAAAAACGTTAGTCACAGAAATGTAGAAATTACTGAAAAATTTAAGTTTATAACAAGTAGATGAAACTATATAGTCCAAAATAAAGAGATAATTTTGGGTATTTAGTAGTTGAGATTGAAGAACTTCCTTCATGAAGCATGTTTAAAGAATTAATCTGCTTCAATCTATTCTTATGAATGTAAAGACATAAAAAGGTGACACGTGACCTTTCAAGATACCCCCATCCGAATTTAGTTTGAACCCGCTATCTTCGATGAATTGATTCAGGCTTTTAATGCTTCTGATATGTGATTTAAGGCGATGAGTAGAAATTGTAACATGATTTACCGCATAACCATTAACAAGAGTCCAAGCGGCATATTCACTCGCCCTGGTGCAACAGAAAGCCAGGCAAATGAGGTTAAACAAACTGACTACCCTCTGAATTGATGTAGGAATGTCTGAATAAAAGGCCTAGTTATGACGATGGCATACCCAACATACATAAAAATTTATTAGCAATATAAGCTTTGCTTTGAGAAACGAGTATGACACTGTACCGAGATAGAATTTGATAGTCGGAATATATGGGCTTCTCCCATGTTAGACACCCAGATGTGCTTGCAAGGGCAGCATGCTTATGTCCACTACCAGATGTTTTTATATATTTTCTTATTACTTCCTGCATGTAGAAGGTGTGTATCATGTATGGTAAATGAAGAATATAAGATTAGGCAAATGGCATAGTGTGTTACAATATTGGTGATACACAAGCATCATCTTAAACAGGACAGAGCACCTCTCTGCTATTCTCTTTTGTAAAGCTGTTAGGACTAGTCCTGGGCATCGCACAGAGCCCCTACTAATTCACCAACTAATAAACAAAAGCAGGAGATTACACCGGAATTCCATTGCATACAAAAGTAAATTATAGTTAATTAGGATCTAAGTGCTACATTACAGCAGTGTAGGTTTTTGCTGGGGGGGGGAAAGAGTGCTACATTACATCAGAATTGATGATGCGCAAATATGGAAATTCTACTCATCAACCATCATTAAGCAGTACTGAAAATTCTGGAATACCTGACATTGAGAACTCATCTCCTCGACAAGCAGCTCCGAAATAAATATTCTCGGCAAAGGCCCGCTGACGCCAGTTCCACTATGCAAATAGTAAGAAGTGGGAGGGGAAAACCACAATGCCTTCAGCTTTTTTGCCGGAAATCTTAGCTCTTCGCGAGGTGTATAACCAAAATCCATGAAAAACTCAGCCAATGAGTTGATACCGTAACCATCCACCTTCGTTCGAAAAGCTAATCCAACGTTAGTGTAATACTCTTGGGGCTCGTTTGGTAACAGGATAAGACGAAACTAGTTATTTCAGGAATAAGTATAAAATACGGAATTAATGTAAAAAAACGTTTGGTATAATTCCAAGAATAAAAAATTTTATATTTGGTATGATAATACAGAATAAAAAGAATAAAGTGTATTAGTTGTTTAAATAATCTTTTGTCCTCAAACTTTATTATGTAATAATGAGATGAGAGATGACACTTCGGAAGACGTGAAAGGATATTCAAAAGAAAAGCAATTAATGAGGTGAGGGATGGCACCTCGGAAAACGTGAAAGGGTATTCAAGAGAAAAGCAATAAGACGATTAGAAAGAGTGATAACAGTAGTTCCCTCCCACTTATTCTAGTTGTATTAAAATAAAATATTTTCGTAGTTACTAATATTTTCTTAGTTACTAATATGTTTGGAGGGATATGTAATATCTCCTTATCCCCAAATAATTTCAATACGAAAGAGCCCTTTGAAGAATTAAGAGATCCAAAACACCGTTAAAAAAAAAAACAAAAAAACAAAAAACGAATCACTGCAAATTCGATTCAGTACCGACCCCAAATGTCCGGAACGCAAAATGATCATAGCAAACGTTGTTTCCATCATGAGAACGGACAAGATCCAGAACGGCTTTAGCAGTGGGATTTCTGATTAAGTAGACCTTCTCCATATTTGAAATTACTGCTCTGAAAAACGCTTCAGCACCCTGAAACAAAACACGAAGTTGGATTCCCCTCTCAATTGATCAGAGCATCCAAAGATCGAGCGAAATATAATCATGATGATTGAAAAGCTAAACAAAGAATACGGTAACATTAGAGCTTACCTTGGGAAGCAGATCGGAGGTGGCGGAGCCGGACGCGGATCGGACGGCCATGGCGAGGGCGCGTGGGGCGGCCGAGATAGGACGGCGGAGAGTGGGTGTGGGGATGGAGAGCGAGAGGCGGGCGAAGGGGGCGGCAGGCGATCGCTTTGAGGAGGGCGAGGAGGAGCGGAGGGAGAGGAAGGTGGCGGTGGGAGACCTCAACAGCGCTGCTGCTTCCATGAGCGGGAGCATCCACACAGAGGTAGAGAGGGGAGCGAAGTGCGTCCAGGTTGTTAACTACCATCAAAATAAATCTCAATTTAAAAAGTACAACAAAACAAAAAGGGTATATATAAGTATACACCTTTTACGAGTTTATATATTCCACCCATTTCATTCTGTAATGAGATAACTCGATGCGATGGGTAAAATAATATTCATTTCAGAATAGAATGAGATGTAGATTATACACCCCTAAAAAAATGCATCCCTCAAAACAAAAATATATAAACTTTATCTTAAGGAAAATGCTAGATGTACACCCCAAATGGGGTGTACATCTTACACCCTTTTCATCCCGAGGTGGCGTGAATTTCACTCATCACATCCGATGTGACGAGTGGAGGAATATCCATCTCAGAATGGAATGAGTGTAGAATGTACACCTCATTTGGGATGTACACCTAGCATTGCTCTTATCTTAAATATATTTTATAAAAAAAATTAGGAACGAAATTGTACTATATAAAAAAAAAAAAAAAATACAAAGTTAAGATTATATTGTTCATGTCACTAGGGTTAAAAAAAAAAAAAAAAAAAAAAGGAGAGAGAACTTGAATCTAGCAGTTCGATCTAGCGGTTCCAACAAAAATATTTATTTTTTCTTTTCAAAATTTTTATAAATTTTATCGTCGTCCCGCAAAACCGTCAAAAAATTAAAAATACAAAATCAAAATAATCTTTAATTTCGGATTCACGTCTAATACAAATGATCATATATATATATATTTTTTCAGATAATATATATGTTTAAAATTATAAATATATTTAATTTATTTATATTTTTAAATTTGTCCTTAAAATAGTATTGATTTTAAGTATTGAATTTCAAAAGTATTCTTTTTATTCCAAAATATCACGCAGATTATGAATTTCAAAAGTATTGATTTAAAAAGGAGATATATTTCTGGAATATATAAAAAATTGTCTATTTTTTTTAAAGAGAATGTGCCCGTATGCAAAGTGATAACTATCGTCGATGCGTTGCGTTAAGGAATAGAACTCATATGTCCTCCCCTTTGTTTTAATTAAATTTGATACTTCGGAGGTCCGGGATAAGGTTTACAAACAAGCTCAAAGAAAAAGGTGCAATCCCAAGCTTTAAGATGAAATTTGGAAGTACTTATATTTTTGCACATTTTTTTAATACTTAAAACTGGATGAGAATTTCTATTTAAGTTTTCATGAATGTTTTATTCCAATGTAGTAAAAATTCTGTAATTCAATATAGAAAACAGTAATATTATGTAAAATAATGCTATCCATACATTTTATATGTACATTCACCTAGTTATCTTAATAAATTATTTTGGATTAATATCATATATATATACCGTCCCTCTCATCTTGAATTACGTAGTTACTCTTTTACATTTATCAATATAAAAAATACTCCTCTAATTTTAAAAAAATTATCATAAATAGTGAAACAAAGAATAATTTTTTTTAAAATTAAATAAAATTTTTATTTTGCCCATTATTTATTATCTATACATTTCTATTTAACTTAATTGAAAATATTATAAACACAATTGATTGTATACAAAATTAAAATTAATTAATTACAACATACCACACTATGCAAATAGTAAATATAAAAAATCATTAATTTCGACAAAGGAAAAAATATATTCAATTTTTTGTTTTTAAATTTGAACAACTTATTTATTATGATTAACATCATACTCATATAATATCGATAAAAAAAATCTTAAGTACACAAATAATGCATTCATAAATTGAATAACAAATAAAAATTAAATTATTTAAAAAAAAAAATTATTCGCTCATGATACTATACGATCATTTATAATTAAGTATAACTAGGAGTAAATTAGTCCAAAATTTTTAATTAATGTATGGAAGGACATTTCCAATAATATTTATTAATTTATAGATAGAAAAATAATATTGATTATTTTGAAGTAATATTTACAATATTTTATAAATTTTAAAGGGCACGATTGAAATAGCCCGAGGAATTGCACTAATTTTTTTTGAATCGAACAGTACTGTAAGATGCAAACTCGATAAGACCCTCTTTTTTTTCTAGAAAAATTAACGAAAAGTTTCAATATAGACATTTTTATATATAGTACTGCTCAACCAATATAGAAATTTAATTGTTGTATCAACAATAAATCAATCTAAGATTATAATTTAATTAAATTATAAATTCTACTCAGGAATCAGGATTCAACTTAATTTCGTGGGGCGGTTTGTTAGTGAGACATGCAAACTACCCTTTTCTCCTCCTCCCTCCCTTCCCAACTCCCAAAACCATTGCCAGTTACCACCAAACTACAAACCAGCTCACATTTCGACTGCTAAGTACGAAGAGTTACTCATCAATGGCTCTCCTCCCTCCTCGCTTCATCTGCTGGTACCTCTTCCCCCTCCCACCTAATATTAGACCACGTACCTTCTCTCCTTATATAAACTCCCCACCACCATCTCCACCCTCACTAAACCATAGTCCTCTCTAATCTTCATACATTTCTTCCAGATCTCTACCACTCGGCTGGTCTGGTTGGGTCCGGTGGTCTCGGCTCGAACAACACCTCTCGGCCCACCACTCCAACGCAAGAAGATCGTTCAGAAGCATGGAGGGCCTTCGATATCACAAGCCGGGCTACTTCTTTGTCTCCGTCCTCTTCCTGGCCTACGCGGCGGTGTCCAGCGCCGACATCAGCGACGACGAGTACTGGCGCAAGAAGGCTGAGGAGGCCGAAGTGCTTGCCCGCGCCACTTACGATCCCGACCCGGAGGGCGCCACCTTCAGCTTCAATAGAGAGGTTCACAGGTAGTATATAAATTAAGTTCAGCTAGAATACTATTGATCGGATTAGATGTGCATATAACACATGCGGAATTGCATGCAGTGCCCTGGAAGGGAACAGCACGAGGAGAGGACTCCAGCGGCGGTACACGGGTCCGTGCCGGGTGACGAACCCAATTGACCGGTGCTGGCGGTGCCGGAAGAACTGGGACAGGCACCGCAAGCAGCTGGCCCTATGCGCTAAGGGCTTCGGCCACCGCACCACCGGCGGCAAAAACGGTGCGTTCTACGTGGTCACCGACCCCTCCGACGATGAGCTTGTGAACCCCAGACCCGGGACGCTCCGCTATGGCGTGATTCAGTCGGAGCCGCTGTGGATCATCTTTGCCCGCAGCATGACGATCCGCCTCGCAGAGGAGCTCATAATCAACAGCGACAAGACCATCGACGGGCGCGGGGCGATGGTGACGATCGAGAATGGAGCCCAGCTGACCATCCAGAACCAGCACAACATCATCATCCACAATATCCGGATCAAGAACATCAGGGCGGCATCCGGCGCAGTGATCCGGGACTCCCCCGAGCACTACGGCGTGAGGGGCAAAACTGACGGCGACGGCATCTCCGTGCTCGGGTCCACCAACATCTGGATCGACCATGTATCAATGTCAAACTGCCAGGACGGGCTTATCGACGTCATCAACACCTCCACTGCAGTAACCATCTCCAACAACCACTTTGCAAACCACGACGAGGTATATATATATGTGTTTGCGCTGCTACCTCTTTAGAAACTAACAATTTCTCTCTTATAAAATTATAATCGTTGAGTGCGCTAAAGTTGTTTTCTTATTCTTCAGGTGTTGTTGTTGGGTGCCGACGATGAAAATGAAAAGGACGCCATCATGCAGGTGACGATTGCCTTCAACCACTTCGGGGAAGGCCTAGTACAGAGAATGCCGAGGTATATATATATATATATATATACACACACACGTCATTTAAACATATATAGACGTACGTACATATGCAAATAAATACACATATAGAATTAACTAGTATTTTTTTTTTTCTCTTTTTTCAATTACTTGTTTTATTTAGGTGCCGATGGGGTTTTTTCCATGTGGTGAACAATGACTACACACACTGGAAAATGTACGCGATCGGAGGAAGCCAAAATCCCACTATCATCAGCCAAGGCAACCGATTCACTGCTTTTTCGAGGGATGCCAAAGAGGTATCGTAGAACTATCAAAACGAAGCCTCAATGCACGTGCGGTAATTAAGGAGATGTAGTAATTAAGTAATCAGCTTGATAAGAATTTGTATATATATACCGATGTGCAGGTGACCAAGAGAGAGTATACGAACGAGGCGGAATGGAGGAATTGGGTATGGCGGTCGGAGGGCGACGTGCTGAGGAACGGAGCGTTCTTTGTCGAGTCAGGGGTTCCGAACAAGAGGAACTTCTCGAGGAGGGATTTCATTATGGCGAAGCCCGGGACGTGGGTCCGCAGGCTCACCCGCTTCGCCGGCTGGCTCAACTGCCAGGCCGGCAAGCCTTGCTGATCATGCATGTACGTATTCAGCATGCAACCGAAGGAGAGAACCGAAGAACACGAGAGTTAATTTGGAAAGGAGATCAGAACATGCATGTGTGCATGTACTTGAGAGAGAGAGAGAGATGAGGATGAGGGGCGGGAGAGAGAAACAGAGGTGCACGTGGAATTGAAAGATTGGAGGAGAATAAATATGTATTTGTTATTTTATTTGAAAAAATATTAAAATATAAATTTATTGGGAACTCACATTATAACGCTGTTTTAGTACACTGTGACTGAGAATTTTCAAGTATTTACACTTCCTAAACAGAATTCGCAAATGATTACTGCATCAAACACAAAACCACTGCATCAGAAAAGCCATACAAATTCCTTCCTTATAATACGCCATAATCCTAACTACTAAACAACTAAGCTTGACAATTTAGTGCGTCGTAATATTTAATTTTATCTTGATTGAATACTAAATATTATTCATCTAAGTTCTAAAGGGAAACATTAATTAAATTTATTGGAAAATAAAAGAAAAAACCTGCTTGGTGATAGAATTGACCAATGGGAATCATACAAGTGGTAAGTGGTTAGAGAATAAATACGATGTCTCATGCATTTCGAAAATAATAAAAAGTAAAAAGCAGAGACCATGAAGTCACCGATGTGTAATTTGGTCCAAGCACTTATTCAACCCATACCAAAATAAATCCAAAGGGAGAATTAATTTTTTAAGGTTTTAGAAAATCAATAAAGTTTGTTTGTTACAGCAGCAATCAGGTATTGGAAATTAGCATTCAAATCAATTTTTTTTAAAAAAAACAACTTTACTTAAAGATATATAAAAAATACATATACAAAGACTTCTTAGTGTATTATCATAATATCTCAGCTGCATGCCGCAAATGGATTATAAAGTAAATCACATCAAATTTATACAAGGAAAATGTGCTTGGCTAAGCAAACAAAACAAAAATTTTGTACACAAGTACCACAAAGTCAAATTAGTGGTATAGCATATAAACTATATATCTTTCTCAATAATTTAATAAATTGCACCTTTCATTGACATGGATAGAAGGTAGCATTCAATTATTGATTCGGATTGTTTTGAGGCTAAATAGAACATGACTCTCAGACTACAAATCGCCAAAATAGCTGATTTGTGGATTCTCATAGAATAGTTGATTCTATTAATTAAAGAATTCTTATGTGTCGTACTATCAGAATTCAAATTAAAGGATATGATTTCTTTCACTCATATAACGATTTGCTGTCATTTTTGCTCAAGCCTGTTCACACTGCTTCCTGGTCTCAATAAAAAAGTAGGGAGCTCAAGCATTCTCTTCCAAACTACATCTTTTAATCTCCATCACTTGCCAATGTCTCTAATGGAGTTCCCACTCACCTTTACAGGGAAGTTAAACCTTTTTTTGATCCTTATACATCCATCCCATCTCCTTGTAATCACAAGCTCATTATCCCTCGTCGGAAACAAACCGACCATCTTGCTCTCCTCTTTTTTAAGGCTTCCATAATCTACGACCTGGAACGACACCCTTCCTTTCTACAAGTGGGCTGGTGTAAACTGCGGTGGCCAACACCTTGACAGGGTTGTAGCCGTAGACAACGAATCATTGAACCTAACCGGTCGTGATCTCACCCTTCATAACGAATCTAACCTTCATAAGAAGGCTACATCTCACTTGCAATAAACTCTACGGTCCTATACAGAGTGATATTGGCCACTTGACAAGGCTGAAGTTTCTCAACCTGAGTTATAATTCACTGGACGGAGAGATTCCGTGCAGTATTGCCTGCTGCTCGGGCCTTAAATGGATTTGCTTAGGTGCAAACTAGAAGGGCGAATCCCGATATTTCTCAGTAATTGCACAGAGCTCGAGATAATAAGCTTGAGGGCTAATGGGTGACATGGAGAGGTTCCCTATGCGTTGAAGTACACTACCAATGCTTGTTAGACTGATTTTAGGAACAAATAATTTCACTGGAGGAATATCATCTTCATCGGGTAATCTCTCTACTATCTCTATCTTTGATGTAGCTGATAATAATCTCAAATGCAACATTCCTGACACACTCGGTAAAATTACCAGCCACGGAGCCTTTCAAATATGTATCAACCAGTTCACAGGAACTATTCCGTCATCCATATACAACCTCTCGTCAATATGATGATTTCACGTAGCTGAAAACAGGTACACTGGAACCATTTCAACAACAAGGAGCTTCAAGGAGTTTTATTGCCGAATGTGGAGCATTGAGAAATATTAGACATCAGAATCTTGTAAAGATTAATTTTTGAGAGAAAAGTTTTGAGAGAAAGGTAGCATGCTATCCGCTTCGTTTATTTTTGAAATAAACTTAGCTGAAAATGTGAAGCAACTAAATTTCGAACTCGAATTTCAAGTATCAATCACCAAACCTTTTGCCACTTGAGCTAGGGACGATTGATAATCTTGTAAAGATTATAACCTAGTGTTCTAGCATTGATTTCAGTGGTAACAATTTCAAAACCCTAATTTACGAGTTTATACCAAATTTACGAGTCCGCTCATGTTGGTGACTTTGGTCTAGCATGGTTTTTGTGGAGAGCAAACTCCATGAAAATGGGAAATGCAAGTAGCTCCGACAGAATTAGAGGAACAATAGGATATGTTGCTCCAGGTATCAGTTTAGCAATCCTTTATTTCCTAGGTTCAGGACATTTTGAACAACTTCATTTTTCTCTGTATTTCTTGCATTTTATTACACGAAGCAAATCTCTAGGGCCCCGTTTGGTTGGGGAGAAAGGGGGAATAACCCTCTTTATCCCCCAATTCTTGCCAAACACTGAGCAAAAAAGTTCTGGGATAATTTTTTTTTTTCTCCCTTGCTTAACGGGTTATTCTGGGATAACCCGTTAAGCACTATTCCCTTCCCCCCTTGGAATAGGGTTTTATCTCAAGGGCAGTAAATAAGATTTTATTTGGGGGATTTTTTTTCTTTACTTGAGCATACCTTCCAATATGAGTCTATATGAACCTTAGGCTATATGAACACTGATTTTTTTTGTATTTTTGTTACATGCTTAACTTCCAAACTGTAGTTATCTAAACTTGAAATTTTTTTATTTTCTTCACTTTAGCTTACCTTCCAATCTTAAGCTATATGAACCTGCGGTTATGTGAACACTGATTTTTTTTTTTTTGTAACCTGCTTAACTTTCAAACTGTAGTTATCTAAATTTGGAATTTTGTTGTTTTCTTTACTTTAACTTACCTTGCAATCTCAGGCTATATGAACCTACGGCTATGTGAACTATGATTTAGCTTTAGTTCTAATTTGCTGTTATGTGAACTCTGATTTTTTTAATTTACAGTTTTACTTCCAACCTATAGCTATCTGAAACTTGGATTTTGCATTTACTAAAATATACTATAAAATCAAAAATATATATATTTTTAAATAAGATATAATTTATTATTTATAATTAAATTGCTTCAATTTTAATATAATAATTAAATTAATTTTTCTATAAAAAAAAAATAAGGGCAAAATTAGTATTTTCATAAAAATTCTATCTTCTTTTTTCACTATCCTCTACTATTCTATAATTTTAACCAAACACAATTTTAACTATTCCAAGAATACTAATTTTTCAACCAAACGCAATTTAACTTTTATACTTTATTATTCCGGAATAGCAAACTATCCCAAATATAAAAAAATTTATACCTCTTAAATTTATATCCGAACCAAACCGGCCTAATAGCTTTCATACTCAAAATAATTTTTAAAAAAGAAAAATGACTGCTATTATACTTGTTATAAATAAGATTGGCCAATAGATACGCCGCTTCGGCAAATTCAATTCAATAACTAAGAAATGCATGGTTAGATTCAACTTTTATAGGGCACTTTGTTAGTGAGACAAACTACCCCTTTCTCTTCCTCCCTCCCTCCCCAACTTCCAAAACCATTGCCAGTTACCACCAAACTACGTACCAGCTCACATTTAGACTGCTAAGTATGAAGAGTTACTCATCAATGGCTCTCCTTCCTCCTCGCTTCATCTGTTGGTACCTCTTGCCCCTCCCACCTAATATTAGACCACCCTTATCTCCTTATATAAACCCCTCATCACCATCTTCACCTTCACTAAACCATAGTCCTCTCTAATCTTCATACATTTCTTCCAGCTCTACCACTCGGCTGGTCTGGTTGGGTCCGGTAGTCTCGGCTCGAACAACACCTCTCGGCCCACCACTTCAACGCAAGAAGATCGTTCAGAAGCATGGAGGGCCTTCGATATCAAAAGCCGGGCTACTTCTTCTTCGTCTCCGTCCTCTTCCTGGCCTACGCAGCGGTGTCCAGCGCCGACATCAGCGACGACGAGTACTGGCGCAAGAAGGCTGAGGAGGCCGAAGTGCTTGCCCGCGCCGCTTACGATCCCGACCCGGAGGGCTCCACCTTCAACTTCAATAGAGAGGTTCACAGGTAGTATATAAATTAAGTTATGCTAGAATACTATTGATCAGATTAGATGTGCATATAACACATGCGGAATTGCATGCAGTGCCCTGGAAGGGAACAGCACGAGGAGAGGACTCCAGCGGCGGTACACGGGTCCGTGCCGGGTGACGAACCCAATTGACCGGTGCTGGCGGTGCCGGAAGAACTGGGACAGGCACCGCAAGCAGCTGGCCCTATGCGCCAAGGGCTTCGGCCACCGCACCAACGGGGGCAAGAACGGCGCGTTCTACGTCGTCACCGACCCCTCCGACGATGAGCTTGTGAACCCCAGACCCGGGACGCTCCGCTATGGCGTGATTCAGTCGGAGCCGCTGTGGATCATCTTTGCCCGCAGCATGACGATCCGCCTCGCAGAGGAGCTCATAATCAACAGCGACAAGACCATCGACGGGCGCGGGGCAATGGTGACGATCGAGAATGGAGCCCAGCTGACCATCCAGAACCAGCACAACATCATCATCCACAATATCCGGATCAAGAACATCAGGGCGGCATCCGGCGCAGTGATCCGGGACTCCCCCGAGCACTACGGCGTGAGGGGCAAAACTGACGGCGACGGCATCTCCGTGCTCGGGTCCACCAACATCTGGATCGACCATGTATCAATGTCAAACTGCCAGGACGGGCTTATCGACGTCATCAACACTTCTACTGCAGTAACCATCTCCAACAACCACTTTGCGTATCACGACGAGGTATATATATGTGTTTGCGCTGCTACCTCTTTAGAAACTAACAATTTCTCTCTTATAAAATTATAATCGTAGAGTGCGCTAAAGTTGTTTTCTTATTTCTTCAGGTGTTGTTGTTGGGTGCCGACGATGAAAATGAAAAGGACGCCATCATGCAGGTGACGATTGCCTTCAACCACTTCGGGGAAGGCCTAGTGCAGAGAATGCCGAGGTACATATATATATATATATATATATATATATATATATATATATATATATATATATATATATATACACACACACACACGTCATTTAAACATATATAGACGTACGTACATATGCAAATAAATACACATATATAACTCTTTTTTTTTCTCTTTTTTCAATTACTTGTTGTATTTAGGTGTCGATGGGGTTTTTTTCATGTGGTGAACAATGACTACACACACTGGAAAATGTACGCGATCGGTGGAAGCCAAAATCCTACTATCATCAGCCAAGGCAACCGATTCACTGCTTTTTCGAGGGATGCCAAAGAGGTATCGTAGAACTGGCAAAACGAAGCCTCATTAATGCATGTGCAGTAAGGAGATCTAGTAATTAGTAATCAGCTTGATAAGAACTCGTATATATATACCGATGTGCAGGTGACCAAGAGAGAGTATACGAACGAGGCGGAATGGAGGAAGTGGGTGTGGCGGTCGGAGGGCGACGTGCTGAGGAACGGAGCGTTCTTTGTCGAGTCAGGGGGTTCGAACAAGAGGACCTTCTCGAGGAGGGATTTCATTAAGGCGAAGCCCGGGACGTGGGTCCGCAGGCTCACCCGCTTCGCCGGCTGGCTCAACTGCCAGGCCGGCAAGCCTTGCTGATCATGTATTTAGCATGCTACCCGAAGGAGAGAACCGAAGAACACGAGAGTTAATTTGGAAAGGAGAGAACATGCATGTGTGTATGTACTTGAGAGAGAGAGAGAGAGATAGAGAGAGAGGACGAGGATAAGGGGCGGGAGAGAGAAAGAGAGGTGCACGTGGAATTGAAAGATGCGCGGAGAATAAATATGTATTTGTTATTTTATTTGAAAAATATTAAAACAAAAATTTATTGGGAACTCACATTATAACGCTGTTTTAGTACACTGTGACTTAGAATTTTCAAGTCTTTACACTTCCTAAACCGAATTCGCATACGATTACTGCATCAAATACTTAACCACTGCATCAGAATGTAATATCCCATACTCGCCACACTTCATCGATGATGAGATTGCTTTAAAATGTGGATGGCAATGGTGATGATGGTGAGACTAGAAAGAAGAGAGAAATTGAGATAATTATATGAGAGAAAGAGAGAATAGAGAGAGAAAGAGAGAGAGAGAGAGAGAGAGAGAGAGAGAGAGAGAGAGAGAGAGAAGGGAGAGAAAAGAAAGAGTATGGGAGATTGGAGAGATGGTGATAGAGGATAGAGGAGAGGAGATGATAAGAAATTAGGAAAGAAGACAACAAGTTAATTCTTTTCATAATTTCTGTTTTACCGTTTACACTTAATATTTATACTTGTCTTATTATATATTAAAATACAAATTATAGAAAATAGTGGATTAAACTGTAAAAATAAATTAATAAGAAAAATGAAACTATTTAGCCAATTTATGAGAGAGGCTTTGACTTCAGTTGGGCTCGACAAATGTCTAAGATTGTTTGTTGCTTAATGGGCTGGATTTCGTTGCCTCCGACCACCTGATCCACTCGGATCGTCTTAGAGCTCTACTCTTACTATTGTATAGAATTACTATTATATCTTCTAATCTTTTTACCACTAGTCCTTTTTATTCTTCAGGATGTTACATTCCCATTTCCTTAAATTCATCCTTATCCTCAAGGATGGAAATAGAACTGAGCCCCAAGTACTGAGTAACTTTTCAAAGCACCATCTTCTTCTTCGAAGTTACTCCCTTTAACTGCTACTCGAGTCTCCGCCCTGTTTTCTCGACTTACCACGCTCCGACCTAGGATGTCCTCTAGTTGTGATAACGGTTGCCTCATTTCTCGGGTCGGTGACATAGCTAGCAATCCCCGTTGAGGCAAGAGTCACTACAAAATAATTATCATACGGCGGCAACTTTAGGGATTGAGAATTTGTTGGGCCTTACCTCTTTTTATCTTGAACAATAGGTAGGTTACAATAGGTAGGTTACGAAGGCTAAATGTATTAAGCTTACATGAGAATAGGATTTCTGGACAAATCCTGTTCTCGTTAAGGAAACCTAACACGCTTGACCAGACTCACTCTAGATCACTATGATCTAGAAGGTCCCATACCAACAAGTTTTGAGGGTTAACAAAATCTTGAACCGTTGGATCTTTCTTTTTATAAGCTTAATGGTACCCTACCAAAAAAAATTAGTGAGCCTCCCTTCACTCTCACGACATCTTACTTTGTCAAATAATTGTTTGCATGGATCACTATCAATGGAAGTAGGCAATTTGAGAAATATAGAATTACTAGATGTATCAGAAAATAATCTGTCTGGTGCAATTCCTACAAGCCTTGGGAAATGTCAGATCATGGTATACCTATATTTGGAAGGCAACAACCTTGAAGGACCAATTCCAGAAACCTTAAACAATCTGGAAGGCATACAAGACTTGAATCTTTCCAGAAACAAATTATCAGGAAACATTCTAGACTTTCTTGAAAGATTGGAATCCTCGCAGCGTCTAAATTTATCCTTCAACAATTTCAAGGGTGAAGTTCATACGGAAGGAGTTTTTGGTAATCTAAGTGCTTTCTCAATTCAAGGAAACAAGAAACTGTGTGGAGGTAACCCAGGGTTGCACTTGAAAGCATGTCCAACCCAAACTAGAGAAAGAGAATTCAAACCTGCATATTAATCATCATTCTTGCTGCTGCATTTTCTTCTTTTCTTCTTCTCATTTCTGTTTATATTATTATACATTGGTGTAAAAGATCAAGAAAAACAACTGTAGATACAGTCCCCGACATGAATCACTTCCAGCAAGTCTCTTACTCCGATATGGCTAAAGCAACCGATGGGTTCTCTCAAGAGAATTTGATTGGAGTAGGAAGCTTCGGGTCTGTGTATAAAGGAATGATGAGCGAAGAATGGAAGGTTGTTGCTATTAAAGTACTCAACCTTCAGCAACACGGAGCTTCGAGTTTTATTGCCGAATGCGAAGCATTGAGAAATATCAGACATCGGAAACTTGTAAAGATTATAAACGTGTGTTCTAGCATTGATTTCAGCGGTAACAATTTCAAAGCCCTAATTTACGAGTTTATGCCTAATGGGAACTTGGAAGAGTGGTTGCATCCCAAAGATGGTGGCTTAGGAGAGCCAAAGAGCTTAAGTTTTATACAGTGGCTGAATATTGCCATTGATGTGGGATCAAACCTAATGGTTCACTGTGATCTAAAGCCGAGCAATATTCTTCTCAACAGCAACATGTCTGCTCATGTTGGTGACTTTGGTCTAGCAAGGCTTTTGTGGAGAGCAAACTCCATGAAAATGGGAAATGTAAGTAGCTCCAACAGAATTAGAGGAACAATTGGATATGTTGCTCCACGTATGGGATTAGCATATCCTTTATTTCCTAGCTTCAGGACATTTTGAACAACTTCATTTTTATTTGTAGTTCTTGCATATTATTGCACGAATCAAATCTCTGGGATCTTTCACACTAAAAACAATTCCTAAAAAGGAAAAATAACTCCTATTACACTTGTTATAAATAAGATTGACCAATAGATACTCTGCTTCGGCAAGTTCAATTCAAAAATTTTCCTTCTATACAGTAACTTGCATTTTTTTTTCTCCTTTTTACTTGCTTTACGAGCTTAACTCCTGTGCAGAGTACGGAGCGGGTAGCAGAGCCTCAATTCAAGGAGATTTATACAGCTTTGGGATACTTATTCTGGAGATATTCACCGGAAGGAGACCAACCGATGATATATTTAAGGACAGTTTGAGCCTACGAAAATTCGCCGAGACGTCATTCCCCGAGAATTTGATGGAAATAGTAGATCCACAACTGCTAATTCAGCAAAACACAGAAACTAACGAAAATGGCCATGCTACAACTATATCAACAGAGAAGATGCTCAGGTATTTAGAGCCTCTAATCAGAATGGGCCTCTCGTGTTCGATGGAATTCCCGAATGAAAGGATGACCATGGATGATGCGCTTAGAACAATGCATGCTGTGAGGAATGCATTTATTCAAGGTTAAAGCTTCTAGCTACGATATACATAACATTGTTGTACTGTATTGTGTTTCAAATCTAAGCATGTGCCCTCGTCGCCTCATCATTTGCATCGCAAAACACAACCAAGCTAGATTCGCAACACAAACACTAAAATTGAACTAAATTAGAGCTACAATACAAAGAAATCTACACTGTTTGGAGATCTCACCTGGGAGAAATTTGGGATTCCATGCAATCGTTTGCTTTGAAGAAGAAATATGTAGAGGCGAAAGAGGAGATAGCGAAGGAGGGAGTAGGGTTAGGATTAGGGTTTGAGGAGCATTGTCGATAATGGAGATTTGGGGTTAGGGTTTGGAGAGGAGAGAGAGAGAGAGATCGGGAAAGGAGATCGATGCATCTCCATTTTGAATAAAGGCGGGAATATGCCGACGCATGGCGTTTATTATATACACATACACCAACGAATTTTTTTTATAAATAATCTTATTAAATTTTATAATTTTAAAAATAATTTTCTTTAAATTTTTTTTTTTTGTAAATATAGTTTTAAGAATACGATAAATTATTCATTTACAAAAAAACGGTGAATGATTTATCGTCTTTAAAAATAATAAATTATTTCCCGCTATTAAATAGAATTATTATTTATAAAAAGTATACTTGAAACAAAAAAATATTATAATCAATTTATCATAATATATATCAAAACGAAATACGATATTATTTACGAAAACAAATAAAATATTTTTTTATCGTACTTTTTTATTATATGTAATCTTTCTAATATATATCATATCACACAATATATAATATAATACGCAATATAAAATGCGATATTATATACGAAACAAATATTATATTTTCTCATTATATGTAATTTTTTCGTAATCCAAATAATATAACACAATCTAAACCATTTAATACAATCTCTCCGTAAATTTAAAAAATTTCAAACTGTTCAAAAATACATAAAGAAGTTAACAATTTATCGTCTCTATACGGTAAATAATTCACCGCTTTTAAAATACTTTATTTCATCCGAGCCTATTTTTACAAATATAATTTTTATAAATCTATTTTTATAATAAAAATTATCATGAGAAATAATTTTGTATATACTCCTACACCAACTCTTTTATTTATTTATTTATTTATTTATTTATTTATTTATTTATTTTTAAGTGAGAAAAAGAAAGGAATAAATATATGGCAATTGCAGAATATATATGCACAGAGAGAGAATCCCAACAGCCCACGTACAAAGGATCCCGACACATCCGATGACCGGCGATCCCCGCACGAAACCCACAATCGAACGGTAAAGTAACCAACCCGTACACCATTGAATCAGGCTAGGAGAGGTTCGGCGCTATGGGTAGGAAGCGAAAGAAAGAGCGGCGAGCAACCGAGGAGTCACGCACAACGAAGCGGGGCGAGCAAGTGAGGAGGCGGAGAAAGAGCGGCGAGTAGGCGAAGAGGGGCAAGCAGGCGAGGAGTCACGCAGAACCCACATAGAAGGTGTTGGAAAAATCCGATACTCGCCTCGGTACTAGATTCTCTGAATCCGCAACCCGCTTCGATACCGCAATCCGCTCTGGTACCGCCTAGAGTTGGGATTCCGCAGTGGAAACGTTAAATCGGATTTTTACCAAAAAATCCGTCCTCTCAATATAACTGGAATTAGCACAACCACAAAGAGACGAAAAACAAAACAGAAAATATGCGGATGAAATAAGATTCATTAATTAAGAAAAGAATTACACCGACTCCTCTTTTCTTCTACCTCCTGAATCTCTTTCACCCTTCTCTCGTCTTCTATAAACCTAGAAGACTCCCTTCTATGGGTGTGGCTAAATCCTAGCCTCCACCACCTCCTTGGGTGTTACCACCACCGTGGGTGTAGATACCACTATATGGGTGTGGTTAAATCCTAGCCCCCACCACCTCCATGGGTATTACCACCATCGTGGGTGTATCCTCCTTAACACCACCATGCTGTGGATACCACTATTTGGGTGTGGCTAAATCCTAGCCCCCACCACCTCCATGGGTATTACCACCATCGTGGGTGTAGTCTATCTTAACACCACATTAAAATAATAACACATATGCTATATTTATAGCTTACATCAAAAGCTATCCAAATCCTAATCTAAATAGATTTTTATTCTAACTAATATTTAAATCTTAACAAACTTATCTCTTTAAGATTTAAATATTAATCTTAATCCAACTAGCATTCAATTACAAATCTAATCAAATCCTAACAGAAGGTTCGGCCTCGGAAGAGGTTCGGCGCTAGGATTAGGAAGAGAGAGAAATAGAGGGCAAGTCGCTTGGGGCTAGGCTAGGAGCACGCTTCGGAGTACACGAAGCATCACAGCACGCCACATCAGCCAAATGCACAATAGCACGATACGTCAGACGAAAAAATCGACAAATAGTTCTTATATATATATATATATATATATATATATATATATATATATATATATATATATATATATATATATATATATATATGCCTGCAAATAAATAAAATACAAATATTAATTTTTAACAGAAATACGCCTGCAAATAAATAAAATTTTCGTAATTTTTGGATTCAAATCGAACGAGAATGATAGAAGCTCACAATAACCAACCATTTTAAATTGGTGATAACTTCTGAGATAAAATACAAATATGTATATAATATTTGATTTACTTTACAAAACTTTTTTTTTTTTTTTTTTTTTTGAGAGTAAGGTAGCATGCTACCGCTTCATTCAATGAACGATGAATTTAGCAAAATGGCGAGACAACAGGGTCTCTTAGAAAAGCACAAAAGCAAAAAGAGGCATCAAAAATAACATGAAAAGCGAAATACAGAGGGGGGGAGGAGGGAAGAAAGAAAAAATTGGGGAATACGCGAACTAAAAACTATCAACTAGTGGGAGCAGCAGGATTCCCAAAAGCTCCCCAGAGCCCGAATCTCCGAGACGAGCCTTCTAGGCGCCTGTTTTTTATCTTCGAAAATGCGTTGGTTGCGTTCCAGCCATAGGATCCACCAGGAGATTAGCAGCAGCGATAGGTTCTTTCTCCCGCTTGCGCTCCGATTGATGGCTAGTGCTTCCCACAGCTCGGCCGGAGACAGCCGGGCGGACACCAGCATAGTGTCGGTAATTGCCCCGGCCAGGATAGCCAAGGAGTACCGACACCTCGCAAACAAGTGTTCCCAAGTTTCGGTTTCCTTTAAACAGTAGCAACACCTCCCGTCCCCATTCCACCCCCTCTTGAGGAGAATCTCAGCCGTTAGGATTCTGTTCCTGAGCAGTAGCCAGCCAAAGATCCTGACCTTGAGGGGTACCTTTATATTCCACAGTTTAATGAAACGCCTGTCAGGCACGCCACTATCTTCTAGGAAATTATACAAGGACTTGACACTGAACTTCCCTTTTGTGTCCCACCGCCACCTCACCTCGTCAGTACACTCCTGCAATAGGGTGTTACTCAGCTCGTCCCTGAGTAAGGCAGTTCGATCCCCGTCACCCGACCCCCTGGGTGTGAACCCGGCCAGGATCTTGCGCCACCTCCAGCCCCTCTCTCCCCAGCACTCCTTGATCTTATAGTTTTTGGACTTGACCTTTTCGAAGATCGACGGGTATGCTACTCTGAGCGGTGTTTGACCGAACCAGATGTCGTTCCAAAACTCCACGAGGGTCCCATTCCCCACGGCGTAGTGTAGACCACACTTAAAGACGCTCTTTGTCTTAAGGACGTTTTTCCACCACACCGACGCTGGGCGGAACGACACACCTTCCCTGAGGGGTTTCCTTCGCAAGTAGTACGACCCTAAAATGAGCTCTCGCCACAAACATTTCTGTTTCGTCAGCAAGATCCACCACCATTTGGCAAGTAAGGCAAGATTCATGCTTTCTAAATTGAGAACACCCACTCCCCCCTCTTTCTTGCTTCTACAGACGGTCTTCCAGTTGACTCTACACTGGCCCCCCCTGACCTCCTTAGACCCTTTCCAGAAGAAGGCCCGCCTCAAGGAGTCTATACGACGAATAACCCATTTCGGAGCCTTGAAAACCGAGAAATAGTACAAGGGTAGATTAGTCAGCACCGAGTTTACCAGAACAAGCCGCCCCCCCTGCGACAGTAGTTTTGCTTGCCACCCTTCAATACGCTGTTCGATCTTGCTCACCACATGCCGCCAGTCCTCCTTCCGGGGTTGTCCTGTAGCAAGTGGAAGGCCTAGGTACCGGATTGGCAGCGAACCCACTTTACAACCCAGGATACCGGCTATCCTCTCCCCCCTCCCAGCCCGCTTCCCCGTGTAGAAAACTTCGGTCTTCTCCCTATTGATCTTCAAGCCCGAAGCCCATTCGAACAGATGCCAAATGACTCTAAGGTTCCTTGCCTGCCTAGTCTTTGCTTCACAAAAGAAAAAAGTATCGTCAGCGTATTGCACCAGGGTTACCCTCTCTGTCGTGTTTGGTCCAACTCCTTCAATGTACCCATTCGAGGCTCCCTTGTCCGTCATTCTTGCCAGCCCTTCCGCCACGAGCAAGAAGAGGTACGGTGCTAAGGGGTCACCCTGTCGAAGCCCTCTCCTCGTTTTGATCCACTTGGTAGGAACTCCATTGACTAAAGCAGCTACCTTGGCGTTGCCTATACATTGATCGATCCAACCGCACCATCTCTGGTCCGCTCCCAGCCAGCTCATAACCTTCCTGAGAAACACCCAACTTACTCTGTCGTAGGCTTTCTCGAAGTCAGCTTTAACCCCCACGCAATTGGCTTCTTCTTTAATGCACCTGTTGACGATCTCACTCACCGTAACGTAGGAATCCACGATTGATCTACCCTTTAGAAACGCCGCCTGTCCGGGAGAGATAACCTCATCCAATACCTTCCCCAGCCTGTTAGCGAGGACCTTAGCTATAATCTTCGGGACCCCGTTAATAAGACTGATCGGTCTGAAATCTTGACCCTCCGAAGCTCCCTCCTTTTTCGGGATGAGACAAATGTACGAGTAATCCAGCGATCCAGACCTTAGCCTACCCTCAAACAATTCACAGAAGATGATCATGAGGTCGTCCTTGATCGTCCCCCAAAATTTCTGATAGAAGAGCAGATTGAATCCGTCCGGGCCCGGAGCTTTGTCACTGCCTAACTGGAAGGTTGCCGTCCTCACCTCTGCTTCGGTAAACGGCTCTGACAGTTGAGACGGGTTGGGGAAGGTCTTACTGCCAAACAGGGCACTCCAGTCCCCTGTCCGTTCACAGTCCGAACGATTCCGCGCAAAAAGCTCAGAGAAGTACCTATAAAAGTGTTCCCTCTTATCTTCTTCTCTATAGAGCGGGGACCCGTTCTCCGTGACCACGTTAATGGCGTTAGCTCGCCTTCTACCATTCGCCATCGCGTGGAAGAACTTGGTATTCCCGTCACCGCTTTTAGCCCACTTCTGTCTGGACCGGGCTTTCCACATCATCTCCTCGGCGAGGCCGATCTCTTTCAGCTTTGCTCTCAGCAGCAGCCTCTTCTCAAATTGTTGTGGAGACAGATCTACCCCTTCTTCCAAGATGTCGAGCTGTTGGATCTCGTCCCTGCACTCCTTCTTCGCGTTAGCAATACTGTAGAAGCAGTTATGGCACCATTCTTTTATTCTCTTGCGACAGTGTCGGAGCTTCGCATTGAATGACACTGCCGCGTTCTCCACACCAGGTATCTCCTTCCACCAAATCGGGATCAATTCGCAGAAGTCGTCACGGGTTAGCCACATCTCCTCGAATCTGAACATCCGGTTGCAGACCCTGACCCCTGTGTTGAGGAGGATCGGCGCATGATCCGATATTATTCTCGGCACCGCAGTAACCTTCGTCAGCGGGTACTTCTGGTCCCATTCTGTGGAGACCAGGAACCTATCGAGCCTTGCCATCGACGGGTTACGCTGCATATTAGACCAGGTGAACTTCTGATTTCCCATCGGAAGGTCGATCAATTCTAACTCAAAGATGAGCTCCGAGAACATCTCCATCGAACGTCCGCTCCCCGCCCTACCTCTTCTTTCCGAACAATTCCGGGTAAGGTTAAAATCCCCGCAAATCACCCAGAGGCCAGCACACACATTCTTAAGATCCTTCAACTCGTGGCAGAACTCTTCCTTCCCATCCCAGGTGGGTGGTCCGTACACGTTAGTAAGAGAGAAACAAGTACCATCACTGATGATAGTCCCCTGTCCGTTCACAGTCCGAACGATTCCGCGCAAAAAGCTCAGAGAAGTACCTATAAAAGTGTTCCCTCTTATCTTCTTCTCTATAGAGCGGGGACCCGTTCTCCGTGACCACGTTAATGGCGTTAGCTCGCCTTCTACCATTCGCCATCGCGTGGAAGAACTTGGTATTCCCGTCACCGCTTTTAGCCACTTCTGTCTGGACCGGGCTTTCCACATCATCTCCTCGGCGAGGCCGATCTCTTTCAGCTTTGCTCTCAGCAGCAGCCTCTTCTCAAATTGTTGTGGAGACAGATCTACCCCTTCTTCCAAGATGTCGAGCTGTTGGATCTCGTCCCTGCACTCCTTCTTCGCGTTAGCAATACTGTAGAAGCAGTTATGGCACCATTCTTTTATTCTCTTGCGACAGTGTCGGAGCTTCGCATTGAATGACACTGCCGCGTTCTCCACACCAGGTATCTCCTTCCACCAAATCGGGATCAATTCGCAGAAGTCGTCACGGGTTAGCCACATCTCCTCGAATCTGAACATCCGGTTGCAGACCCTGACCCCTGTGTTGAGGAGGATCGGCGCATGATCCGATATTATTCTCGGCACCGCAGTAACCTTCGTCAGCGGGTACTTCTGGTCCCATTCTGTGGAGACCAGGAACCTATCGAGCCTTGCCATCGACGGGTTACGCTGCATATTAGACCAGGTGAACTTCTGATTTCCCATCGGAAGGTCGATCAATTCTAACTCAAAGATGAGCTCCGAGAACATCTCCATCGAACGTCCGCTCCCCGCCCTACCTCTTCTTTCCGAACAATTCCGGGTAAGGCTAAAATCCCCGCAAATCACCCAGAGGCCAGCACACACATTCTTAAGATCCTTCAACTCGTGGCAGAACTCTTCCTTCCCATCCCAGGTGGGTGGTCCGTACACGTTAGTAAGAGAGAAACAAGTACCATCACTGATGATCTTAAGACGTACAGTTAGCGAGAAGTTCCGAACTAGCACCCCCTCGCACAGGAACTCCTTCGAGTTCCAACACGACACGATTCCCCCGGACGCTCCAGCCGACTTAACAAAATGGCACCTGTCAAAAGACGTGCCAGCAAAAGAACGGAGGAAGGACCTGGAGATAGACTCCAACTTAGACTCCTGAAGGCACAGGACCGCCTTCTTAAAGTTATTTACGACACATTTGACCATCCATCTTTTGCCCTGGTCATTTAGTCCCCTAACGTTCCAACTACATACTTGAAGCATAAAAACAGAAATAAACCCCCCTCACACCGTCGGCACAAGGAGCCAAGCTACTGCCCTGCGAAGCCGCAGAAGCTCCTAGCATCGTCGTCAGAGAGGCCGATACCGCAGTCGGCCCCCATGCGTTTGATCCAAGAGAAATCCGGCGAAAGATCCGGCGTGGGGTCCGTAACTCCGCCCCCCCTACAAAGCTTTCTCACAGCCGCCAGGGTACGGTTGCGCCTCCCAGCAGGCGCCGCCCCTTCATTTTGCGCACTCTTACGTGTCATGGCTCTGTCGATGTAGTGAACCGGAATTTCGGTATATAAATAAATGTAAATAAAATGGTATGAAATGCTATTTTATTGAATTTATGGAGGTAAAGGGTTACTCGGAAGTGAATTGGGCCCAAATCGGAATTAAAATAAGAGATCTAAAATTTTATATGAGAAAGTGGGCCCAGATTGTAAGTGGAAAATTCACAGTTTCAGAAAATTCTGAGAAAATTACGGGAGCTCCGTAAATATGTTTTATGGCCACAGTAAAAATCTCGCGTTGATCGGACACCCGGATTGAGGGAACGGGCTCCGCCAGCGAATTCAAATACAGTGGGACTTTTGGCAGATCAAAAAGGGTCCAAACTGAAAAGTTTAAGTACCAGGAGGTAAATCAAGTTAAACTGTGGCTGCCCGTCAAATTTGAGCGAAAACGGGCGAAAAAAACGGGAGAGAACGGGCGAAAACGGGCGAAACTGGGCTTGGGCCCAAGTTTCGGGCGCCCGAAAATGGGTTCCGGGCGCCCGAAAGTTACTGTAGCAATCGGGTTTTTCGGGCTGCAGCGAACCGGGCTGGACTGTAGCGAACCCGGTTCACTGTAGCAGCCCGGTCCGAATGAGGTGCGCCCGAAAGTTACTGTAGCAGCGCCCGAATCCCGAGCGGCACGGATCCCGAGGCAGCGGCACGGATCCCGAGGCAGCAGGCGCGAATCCCGAGGCAGCGGGCGCGAATCCCGAGGTAAGCTTTTCGCGCGCAACGCGCTGTGGCGCGCGGCCCGAGGCGCGCGTGGTAGGTGAAGACCGCCACGTGTCACCTCCCTATTGGTCGCTCTGACCGGGGGAGCGTGGGCGTGCGCGGGGAAGGCGCGACGCGCCTGGCGCGTGTCAGCGGGGACGGCCACGTGTCGGCCTCCCATTCGCGGGTCAGCGCGACGCGACGCGCTGACGCGACGCGACGCTGCGGCGGGCGTCAGAGCAGTGCGTAGTGCGGTCCACGTGGCAGCCTCTGATTGGCTGCCACTGTTCGTTGGTCGCGGTGCACGGGTCCAGGGACACGTGTCGGCCCCTGGGTGGCTGCGCGTTGCTGACGTGGCGCCTTGCTGGCAAGGCATGGACCGTGGACCGCGGCTCGGGCGGTTACTGTAGCCGCCCGAAATCTTTCGGGCGCCCGAAAGGTGCGCCCGAAAGTTCGGGTTTGGCCTATTTAGGCCCGAAAAGCCCCGTTTTTCCTTCTTTTTTTCCCTTTTTGGCTTCACCCGAGCGTACCAGGAGGCGAACCGGGCGATTTCGCCCGGGGTTTTCGAGGGCGCACGAGCACGCCGTGGACTCCGTGGAGCGCGCTAGATGTTCTAAAAAGCCTTTTGGGCGTGATTGTACGGCACGATGTTGTCGAGGTAAGCCCCGTTTGTCGTTTTTGCGGTATTTTTGGCACAGTTTTAAGATTCCCTTTGGATTTTGGATTTGACCCCCTTTGCCACGTGCATGTTAGGGACCCAACTTTTCTGTGCCGTTTTACTGCGCGAGTTTTGCGAGCGTTTTGGGCACGTCTCGTTTTGCGTGCCGCTCGAGGGAAGCATGCACCGTTTTGCGTGCGGATTCAACAAATATGCACGATTTTGGGCGCAAGCTTGGAATACATGCACCGTTTTGCGTGCGAAGTTGAAAAAGGAGCGTGCACCGTTTTGCGTGCTAATACAAGGTATGTGCTCCGTTTTGCGTGCGGGTTGGACCAATACGCATCGTTTTGCGTGTAGATTCTAATGGTTGCATCATTTTTCGTGCAGGGCTAGGAAAAATATGCACCGTTTTGCGTGCAACCCTACAGTCAGATGTGCACCGTTTTGCGTGCAGTTTCGAGGTACGTGCACCGTTTCGCGTGCAGTTCGTATTGTCGCGCACCGTTTTGCGTGCCGTCACTAATGTTATGCATTGTTTTGCATGTAGGGTTGGAAAATAACGTGCACCATTTTGCGTGCAACCCCATAGTGAGGCGTGCACCGTTTTGCGTGCAGATTTGAGGTACGTGCACCGTTTCGCGTGCAGATCGTGTTGTCGCGCATCGTTTTGCGTGCCGGCTGATGTGGCGCGCAACATTTTACGTGTGGGTTTTTTTTAATGACATGCACCGTTTTGCGTGCAGGTATAGGGGACGTGCACCGTTTTGCGTGCGGACTCGGCGAATGCGCGCCGTTTTGCGTACAAGCTCAAGAAAACGAGGGGAATCGCGTGGAGACCAATTGCAAGTGTCTACAAGCAATTGGGTACACTACAAGGTGGGGAATTCTGCCGAAATTGGGTGACCTCTCCACTTGCTCCTTTGCTTTTCGATTCGAAGCATGATAGTAGCCTGTTAGAGGCGTTAGGTAATTATGATTATGATTGCCTGTGTAGACGGATTCAGATGAAAAAGTGCAACTGTTGGTTGCCAGAGATAGAGGAATATATGTGCATGTGCAAATGGACACAGAGGAAAAGAGCAACTGTTGGTTGCCAAAGATATATGATGAATATGCATGCGTAGAAGTAATTATTAATTATGATGAATGAAAATAATTGCATGCATGAAATAGATTAGCTATTATGATTGTGATCATGTTAGGGTATAACCCTAGGAATCATGTGACATAAGGGAAAAGACATGTTGGTAGTAAGACTAGGAGAAAACCTAGTTTAGGGTTTGACGAGTGACATCGAACTTAGGAGTTATCCTAGGGAGGACGAGTGGCATGGTCTTAGGTGATAACCTAAGGACACTGGATAGAGTGATCAACATAGAGTCAGAGAACTCTAGGGTGTATATGACATGGAACTTAGGTAAAGAGAACCTAAGGAGAACTAGTGTTCAACATAGAGTCAAGAACTCTAGGATGATATGACATGGAACTTAGGTAAAGAGAACCTAAGGAGAACTAGTGTTCAACATAGAGTCAAGGAACTCTAGGATGAGTATGACATGGACTTAGGTAAAGGGAACCTAAGGTGAATTAGAGGTCAGCATAGAGTCAAGTTGACTCTAGGATTCAGTAAGGAATCAAGAGAATGGAAAATGGATCAAATGTGGAGATATGAAAGGGAAAACAGGAAAGTAGAGTCATGTAATTCTAATATAACAGTGGAACATGAAATTAGAGTCAGTGTAACTCTAAGTTAATAGTGGAACAGGAAAATAGAGTTAAGTTAACTCTAGGATTCAATGAGGAATCAGGAAAGTGGGATAAGATCCCAAGGTTAAAGAGTTGAACAAATATAACCCTAGAAAGTCATAGGGTGTCTGGGCAAATGGATAATAACTTTAACTTCAATTTGAGTTAAAGAAATAAAAGTGAAATGTTTAAGAGTCCATGTGACTCTCTAGCTACCCGTGTGGCAAGACCTGGGTAAGAGATGAAAAAGTGATTAATAAGCAAGACAATCAAATTGCTCAAGATAGAGCTAAAATTGGTTAATAAGCAAGACAAGCAAATTGCTTAAGATAAAGAGAATAAAAGAGGATATTAATGACGCCTTCGAATTTGAGACTCGTCAAGTGGAGCAGGACTCCCTGGGCAGTGACCCGTCGGACGAGGTACTTTCGAAGGGCTAAAAGTGAAAGCAAGGAGCTAAATGCTCGAAGAAAAGAGAAAGTAAATTGCCAGTGGCAAAATGGGAGCTATAAGCTCGAATAAGAAAGGAAAGCAAGTGTTCAAAAGCAAAGAGGCTAAGAACTAAAATAAAAAGAGAAAGAAAAAGAAAAGAAAGAAAATTAAAGATAAAACGGGCGTACCTCCGGGGGTGAACGTACAACGGTCAGGAGTTGGACAGGGTCCCTCTCCCGGGCAGCGACCCGTATGACTGGTAGATAGAGTACTCTTGTCAGAGTTGGGCAGTGACCCTATCGGGCAGTGTCCCGTATGACAAGTCCCCCCGGCAGGACGGGGTAACACTTGCGAGTGTTATCGGCAACCTTAGAAATCTTATCTTATGGTAGCAAGACTACCGGGCTCGGGCCCGTTGGATAAGAATTTCCAAGGGTTAACTTGAACTAAAGCACCAGAATCTAAAGAATAAAGAAAAATAGAGTGGCCAGGGTGGCCGGGTTAGTTGAACCCAGTATACAGCGGCATAGTGGCCGAGTTGGTGCTTAGCAGCCTAGTGTGGCTAGACAGAGTAGTGCTGGGTCGATGGTTGTACACAGATAGTGTAGTGATATATTATTGCATAGCTGCATATTGATGTTGAGGATTTTAGTTCCTAGCACACTATTATTATTGCTTCCATTGGACCAAGTGGTGTAGGACACTTTCTCTCGGTGGTTGAACCCACTGGGAACTCGCTCGTAGTTCTCACACCCCTTGGGTGACTCCCCCCCCACAGGTTCGGGAATGGATGCAGCGGTCGAGACAGATCAGATGCAGACGACAGCGAGGCATACGACAGGGGCAAGGGCCCAGCAGCATAGTGACCTAGAGGGTCTAGCAGAGGTATCCCTTTCTATATATTTCTTGAGTGAACCTTGTATGGTGAGGAATTATGTAAAGAAAATGTAATAATTTTATTTGCAAGTTCAGAATTGTAAAGTGTAATAAGTTTAATTTATGGTTCACTCCTGTATGCTTTCATTTCCGCATTAGTTATTGAATGAAAGTTTTAAATTTATAGTGATTTTTAGTACTCTGATATTGAGCTTCCGCATACACTTGTTGTGTTATTATGGATGTTACCGTTCCTTTCGGGTAGAAAAAGGTCTTACCCGATTGGCGGGTCTGTTGGCGTGCCCGAACCGTACAAATTGGCGGACTCGGGGCGTGACAGATTAGAGTGGTATCAGAGCCTAGGAATAGTCCTAGGTGGTTAGCAAACCTTAGGGAGACTCTAGGGTTTAGCACGAGAGAGTGTGTGGATTATTGGGCGAAAGTATTTGATTGGTTATTGTTGTTCCCAAAAAGGATGTTGGGACTGATCGAGGGCGACGAGCTTTCATTCTTCGGATATTACGTTGGCGGCCGACAACGTAATGTTGGAGATGAAAAGGAGTACCCTCTTATACTTTCGCATGATTTGGTCGACGAGCCTTTTTGTCGGTATAGGGACTGCGCGATGCTCAAATGGCTAAGTTTGGGCTGGTTGTTTCGTTGTGGTGTGCATAGTAGCGATGACACCACATAGGGAAACGCACCTGTTTGACTCGAGTCCCGAGAGGGCTCGGGGTCAAACGTGGTATACGAGTTGCGATAGCAGGTGACCGCACTTGTTGGAGTGGTCCAACAGTAGGTCAGACTTCTTGCCGTCGGCGGAAATTTTCCGCCGACAGGAAGACAGGTTTCGACGCCTAAGAGTAGCGTCAGCATGACAGCTGGAGCAGATAGATAGGCTCCAGTGGTGATAGCGCAGCAAGTTGAGGCTGCACAAACAATGTATGAGTATACGGCGTCGCCGCATGTTGGGGCGACAGTAGAGAGGGTGGCAGTGGCCACCGAGCTTTTGTCAGTGCACCCCGCACCTTCAGCAGGGGGTGTTATAAGCTTGTGTCAGCTAGTTTGCTGGCAAAGTGCGGTCAGCGAGGTCCAGTGAGAGACCGACTCACGAAGAAAATGGTGATCGCTATGTTGCGAGAACCAAGTAAGTATGTCCTAAGGGTTAGGGCAAGAAAGATTTACGGGCCTGGCGGCATGAGTTCGCCCTGATAACGGTAGTGACCGTGTGGCCTATAGTTGTGGCTAAATTGCCGCATTGAGGGGTTGGTAAGACCCGGGACAGGTTTCGAGATTCGAAAACCTCGCAAGTGAGCGGGAGTTTTGTGGCGCCAATTTGATGGATCGCTGTAACGGCAAGGATTGCCACCGTAGGATTCGCGTGATAATCACCAGAGTTGGTGGACAGTTATTTGTGGTGCCTCGACCCAGTTGGGAGAGGTGTACAGGAGTCATACGCGTGTTTAAGCAAGTTGCTTGACACTGAATTTTACGAGTTAGCGTGGGGGCAAAGGACGCCCAACTGTTTGGGTGCTCATGGAGCACGAGTATCGTTTAGCCAGAGAGAGCTGATTAGGTGGCGTATTAGCCTTTGCCCAGTGTGGCCAGAGTTGATAGATTATTTGGGTCATAGATTGACGACTAGTTAGTTGGGTTTTGCTCAGTGGAGCGTAGTGGTCGCGTGGCGACGATTAGCGGGTTCGCTTGTGGACGATCCGTGCCTGGACCATGTTTGTGGACTGTGGGCCTGTAGCCCAGTGGGCAGGCGCAGTCAGCTGTGAGAGACAGCGGCCCGAGACCTGATGGCGGGGCATGATAGAGATTTGGTCGGGACGGTAGTCAGAGCGATGACCCGGGAACGTGGAATGCCACGTGTGAACATTGAGGCTAGTAGTACACTGAGGTTAGTACACTGAGAGTGAGATATGACCAGGCTGTAGAGCTAGTGGTGATTGAGGTATTGTAGCTCCTAGTGGGAGTGTTGGTGTAGCAATCCTAAGTGAGGATCTACCCGTATGATGATTGGGTTTGTGTGCTAGTGAGAGCCATTATATAGAGTTGGACTAGTTGGGCTATAGGCCCCTATTGGACTGTGGTCTGTGGACCTATTGGTAGTCTGAGATATCGGGTTAGCTGATAACCCGTGGATTTAGAGCGCTAGCAGCGTGTGTGATAGTTGAGGACTCGTGGATTGGCTTTTGCCCTCCACATTAGGCAGCTGAGTGACCGAAAAATGCGATAAATGTATTAGTTGCAGATGCAACCTCCTTGTGAAAGATAAAAAGGTCGCGGAATTAAAGTGAAGATTTCACAAGAAGAGACTTCGCCATTTGTGGCAATTGAGAGAGAGCAAGTGCTCAATAGTCTCTCTCACCTACTGGGTGAAAGTGGTCAGACACCCGGTCTGTGTTGTCCCTGGGTTAAGATAGGGATCCAGGAATGGACTGTTCGAGTAATTTGGGTCGAACAGGCAGCCGGTCACGAGGTTCAGCGTGCCCAGCAGTGAGGGCAAGATTTTCCTCCCTCTCGACCAAGTAAGGGTCGACATATGATTCAAGTTTCGAGGACGAAACTTATTTTAAGGGGGGTAGAATGTAGTGAACCGGAATTTCGGTATATAAATAAATGTAAATAAAATGGTATGAAATGCTATTTTATTGAATTTATGGAGGTAAAGGGTTACTCGGAAGTGAATTGGGCCCAAATCGGAATTAAAATAAGAGATCTAAAATTTTATATGAGAAAGTGGGCCCAGATTGTAAGTGGAAAATTCACAGTTTCAGAAAATTCTGAGAAAATTACGGGAGCTCCGTAAATATGTTTTATGGCCACAGTAAAAATCTCGCGTTGATCGGACACCCGGATTGAGGGAACGGGCTCCGCCAGCGAATTCAAATACAGTGGGACTTTTGGCAGATCAAAAAGGGTCCAAACTGAAAAGTTTAAGTACCAGGAGGTAAATCAAGTTAAACTGTGGCTGCCCGTCAAATTTGAGCGAAAACGGGCGAAAAACGGGAGAGAACGGGCGAAAACGGGCGAAACTGGGCTTGGGCCCAAGTTTCGGGCGCCCGAAAATGGGTTCCGGGCGCCCGAAAGTTACTGTAGCAATCGGGTTTTTCGGGCTGCAGCGAACCGGGCTGGACTGTAGCGAACCCGGTTCACTGTAGCAGCCCGGTCCGAATGAGGTGCGCCCGAAAGTTACTGTAGCAGCGCCCGAATCCCGAGCGGCACGGATCCCGAGGCAGCGGCACGGATCCCGAGGCAGCAGGCGCGAATCCCGAGGCAGCGGGCGCGAATCCCGAGGTAAGCTTTTCGCGCGCAACGCGCTGTGGCGCGCGGCCCGAGGCGCGCGTGGTAGGTGAAGACCGCCACGTGTCACCTCCCTATTGGTCGCTCTGACCGGGGGAGCGTGGGCGTGCGCGGGGAAGGCGCGACGCGCCTGGCGCGTGTCAGCGGGGACGGCCACGTGTCGGCCTCCCATTCGCGGGTCAGCGCGACGCGACGCGCTGACGCGACGCGACGCTGCGGCGGGCGTCAGAGCAGTGCGTAGTGCGGTCCACGTGGCAGCCTCTGATTGGCTGCCACTGTTCGTTGGTCGCGGTGCACGGGTCCAGGGACACGTGTCGGCCCCTGGGTGGCTGCGCGTTGCTGACGTGGCGCCTTGCTGGCAAGGCATGGACCGTGGACCGCGGCTCGGGCGGTTACTGTAGCCGCCCGAAATCTTTCGGGCGCCCGAAAGGTGCGCCCGAAAGTTCGGGTTTGGCCTATTTAGGCCCGAAAAGCCCCGTTTTTCCTTCTTTTTCCCTTTTTGGCTTCACCCGAGCGTACCAGGAGGCGAACCGGGCGATTTCGCCCGGGGTTTTCGAGGGCGCACGAGCACGCCGTGGACTCCGTGGAGCGCGCTAGATGTTCTAAAAAGCCTTTTGGGCGTGATTGTACGGCACGATGTTGTCGAGGTAAGCCCCGTTTGTCGTTTTTGCGGTATTTTTGGCACAGTTTTAAGATTCCCTTTGGATTTTGGATTTGACCCCCTTTGCCACGTGCATGTTAGGGACCCAACTTTTCTGTGCCGTTTTACTGCGCGAGTTTTGCGAGCGTTTTGGGCACGTCTCGTTTTGCGTGCCGCTCGAGGGAAGCATGCACCGTTTTGCGTGCGGATTCAACAAATATGCACGATTTTGGGCGCAAGCTTGGAATACATGCACCGTTTTGCGTGCGAAGTTGAAAAAGGAGCGTGCACCGTTTTGCGTGCTAATACAAGGTATGTGCTCCGTTTTGCGTGCGGGTTGGACCAATACGCATCGTTTTGCGTGTAGATTCTAATGGTTGCATCATTTTTCGTGCAGGGCTAGGAAAAATATGCACCGTTTTGCGTGCAACCCTACAGTCAGATGTGCACCGTTTTGCGTGCAGTTTCGAGGTACGTGCACCGTTTCGCGTGCAGTTCGTATTGTCGCGCACCGTTTTGCGTGCCGTCACTAATGTTATGCATTGTTTTGCATGTAGGGTTGGAAAATAACGTGCACCATTTTGCGTGCAACCCCACAGTGAGGCGTGCACCGTTTTGCGTGCAGATTTGAGGTACGTGCACCGTTTCGCGTGCAGATCGTGTTGTCGCGCATCGTTTTGCGTGCCGGCTGATGTGGCGCGCAACATTTTACGTGTGGGTTTTTAATGACATGCACCGTTTTGCGTGCAGGTATAGGGGACGTGCACCGTTTTGCGTGCGGACTCGGCGAATGCGCGCCGTTTTGCGTGCAAGCTCAAGAAAACGAGGGGAATCGCGTGGAGACCAATTGCAAGTGTCTACAAGCAATTGGGTACACTACAAGGTGGGGAATTCTGCCGAAATTGGGTGACCTCTCCCCTTGCTCCTTTGCTTTTCGATTCGAAGCATGATAGTAGCCTGTTAGAGGCGTTAGGTAATTATGATTATGATTGCCTGTGTAGAGGATTCAGATGAAAAAGTGCAACTGTTGGTTGCCAGAGATAGAGGAATATATGTGCATGTGCAAATGGACACAGAGAAAAGTGCAACTGTTGGTTGCCAAAGATATATGATGAATATGCATGCGTAGAGACAATTATTAATTATGGATGAAATGAAAATAATTGCATGCATGAAATAGATTAGCTATTTATAATTGTGATCATGTTAGGGTATAACCCTAGGAATCATGTGACATAAGGGAAAAGACTTGTTGGTAGTAAGACTAGGAGAAAACCTAGTTTAGGGTTTGACGAGTGACATCAACTTAGGAGTTATCCTAGGAAGGATGAGTGGCATGGTCTTAGGTGATAACCTAAGGACACTGGATAGAGTGATCAACATAGAGTCAGAGAACTCTAGGGTGTATATGGCATGGAACTTAGGTAAAGAGAACTTAAGGAGAATTAGTGTTCAACATAGAGTCAGAGAACTCTAGGTGTATATGACATGGAACTTAGGTAAAGAGAACCTAAGGAGAATTAGTGTTCAACATAGAGTCAAGGAACTCTAAGATGAGTATGACATGGATCTTAGGTAAAGAAAACCTAAGGTGAATTAGAGGTCAGCATAGAGCCAAGTTGACTCTGGGATTCAGTAAGGAATCAAGAGAATGAAACAATGGATCAAATGTGGAGATATGGAAGGGAAAACAGGAAAGTAGAGTCATGTAATTCTAATATAACAGTGTAACTCTAAGTTAATAGTGGAACAGGAAAATAGAGTTAAGTTAACTCTAGGATTCAATGAGGAATCAGGAAAGTGGGATAAGATCCCAGGGTTAAAGAGTTTAACAAATATAACCCTAGAAAGTCATAGGGTGTCTGGGCAAATGGACAATAACTTTAACTTCAATTTGAGTTAAAGAAATAAAAGTGAAATGTTTAAGAGTCCATGAGACTCTCTAGCTACCGTGTGGCAAGACCTGGGTAAGAGATGAAAAAGTGATTAATAAGCAAGACAATCAAATTGTTCAAGATAGAGCTAAAAGGTTAAAAGCAAGCAAGCAAATTGCTTAAGATAAAGAGAATAAAGAGGATATTAATGACGCCTTCGAATTTGAGACTCGTCAAGTGGAGCAGGACTCCCTGGGCAGTGACCCGTCGGACGAGGTACTTTCGAAGGGCTAAAAGTGAAAGCAAGGAGCTAAATGCTCGAAGAAAAGAGAAAGTGAATTGCCAGTGGCAAAAAGGGAGCTATAAGCTCGAATAAGAAAGGAAAGCAAGTGTTCAAAAGCAAAGAGGCTAAGAACTAAAATAAAAAGAGAAAGAAAAAGAAAAGAAAGAAAAATTAAAGATAAAACGGGCGTACCTCCGGGGGTGAACGTACAACGGTCAGGAGTTGGACAGGGTCCCTCTCCCGGGCAGCGACCCGTATGACTGGTAGATAGAGTACTCTTGTCAGAGTTGGGCAGTGACCCTATCGGGCAGTGTCCCGTATGACAAGTCCCCCCGGCAGGACGGGGTAACACTTGCGAGTGTTATCGGCAACCTTAGAAATCTTATCTTATGGTAGCAAGACTACCGGGCTCGGGCCCGTTGGATAAGAATTTCCAAGGGTTAACTTGAACTAAAGCACCAGAATCTAAAGAATAAAGAAAAATAGAGTGGCCAGGGTGGCCGGGTTAGTTGAACCCAGTATACAGCGGCATAGTGGCCGAGTTGGTGCTTAGCAGCCTAGTGTGGCTAGACAGAGTAGTGCTGGGTCGATGGTTGTACACAGATAGTGTAGTGATATATTATTGCATAGCTGCATATTGATGTTGAGGATTTTAGTTTCCTAGCACACTATTATTATTGCTTCCATTGGACCAAGTGGTGTAGGACACTTTCTCTCGGTGGTTGAACCCACTGGGAACTCGCTCGTAGTTCTCACACCCCTTGGGTGACTCCCCCCCCACAGGTTCGGGAATGGATGCAGCGGTCGAGACAGATCAGATGCAGACGACAGCGAGGCATACGACAGGGGCAAGGGCCCAGCAGCATAGTGACCTAGAGGGTCTAGCAGAGGTATCCCTTTCTATATATTTCTTGAGTGAACCTTGTATGGTGAGGAATTATGTAAAGAAAATGTAATAATTTTATTTGCAAGTTCAGAATTGTAAAGTGTAATAAGTTTAATTTATGGTTCACTCCTGTATGCTTTCATTTCCGCATTAGTTATTGAATGAAAGTTTTTAAATTTATAGTGATTTTTAGTACTCTGATATTGAGCTTCCGCATACACTTGTTGTGTTATTATGGATGTTACCGTTCCTTTCGGGTAGAAAAAGGTCTTACCCGATTGGCGGGTCTGTTGGCGTGCCCGAACCGTACAAATTGGCGGACTCGGGGCGTGACAGTCGAGGAGGCCGGACGCCGTACGACCCGCGAGTCGGGCACTCTTCCTAGTCGTAGAAGACCCCCCGCCGTAGGAAGGCGATTGTCCCCCGGTGAATATTTGAGAGGGGGGTGGGAGAGAAAGAGCAGTCGCCGCAGGCTCTCCCCCACCGCCTGAGTCGTCGGCACGATCCGATGGGTACCAATCGCCCCCCGCTGGAGGGGCCCGATCGCCGCAACCGTACACCGGCCTACCGACGGCACCGCGGGTCACCCCCACATTACCCATCAACAACCCACCCGGCCGATCCTCCGCCAACTCCGAGGCGCGGCGGGGGTGCTGAGGAAAGGTCCCCGATGTTTGCCGCACCGCCACGGGTAGTGCGGCCCCCTCCGGAGGCCCACCCCCCACCGCACCCAGTTCCAGCTCCCTGGAAACCCCAGGCCCGCTACACCAAGGCCCGAACAGCCAGAAACAGACGCTCCATTCCCCAACCGCAAAAGTGGCCCGCGGGCCCCCGAACACCGAACCAGAAGGCCCAACCAGTTGGTGCCCCGAACACGGCCCAGCCAGCTGGGGCCCCGAACGCCGAGGCCCACCTGCTTGCCGCACCGCCACGGGTAATGTGGCCCCAACCGAAGGCCCAGCCCCCCCCACACCCAGGTCCTGCTCCCCGAAGCACCAAGCCCCACCGGGCCACCAAGACGAAAGCCCACCAACCAACTCCACATGTAGCCCGGCCCGCAGCCCGACCTCCCTCGGACCAATAGACGCCCTAGGGAGCGACGCCACCTCCCCTGCAACCCCACGCACAGAAACCGAGCAATGCACAGGCTCTCCCACCGCTTCCACTCCAAGGATCGACAACGGTACTCCCCCTCCCCCCCGCCTTACCATAAGCAGCCTACCCCCTTTCCCCGATAAGGGGAGCTCGCCGACCCTAATACACGAAAACCCCTTCCTCGCTCTCCCCCTTCCAATCTCCGACGACACTCCTCTGACACCAGTACCCGACAGATTTGAAATGTTTCCGAAAACCAACCCCATGCACACCTCGAGACCCCCCTGCCCCTCCACCGACATCCTCCAAACTGAGCCATTGGATTCCTTGGGGGAGGCGCCGCCCGTCGAAGTCAGCGCACGTGGACCAAGGACGAGCGTCCCCCCCGCGCCCCTCCGCTCGAGAGGCAGCTCTTGGGGCCTCCGACAGCCGGAGGACGTCAGCGGGCACCCCGCCAGCTCCTCGCGCCGCACCCCGTCCGGCACGCCCCTCCTCCGCCTGTCGCAAAACTCCGACGAGTCCCAAGAGTCGCTGAGGTCAGTACCCGATCTCGCACCTGCCACACTTGCTTCCGCCGCCTGCTCCGCCCGATCCACCCACCTAGCCAGCTGCCGTCCCTCCGGGTCGGTTTGATCCCCACCTTCATTAGGGTCCCCCCCCCGCGAACGGGGTACCCCTGTCGTCGCCGCCGAAGGGAGCCGTGTTGACGATGACGACGCGAACCCCCAGCAGCCGGTCTCCCAAGGTAAGAAGGATATTCTCCGGAATATCCGTCGGATCGTCGACGGCGATTTGACACTTGAAGAAGTTAAATTCCAGGATGTTGCGGCTGATGTCGTTGCAGCGTAGATATCTACCAAAGCTACCGACGATCGCCGACACACGGCATTCCGTCCAGCATTCGAACGGTAAGTTGTACTTTACAAAACTAATATTAACATATGAAGTAATTGTAGATATTCCAATATAATCTCATAAAGATTTTTTTAAATTTTTTAATAAATAAATAAGGAAACTCCAACAATTGTTTTTCACAAAACATAACGATATTTATAGCATTTTATATATGAACTTTCTTAGAAGATCTTTATGAAGATTTTTAAATAAAAATGAATACCGAGTAATAATTTTCATTAAATTAATTGAAAATTAATGCTGTCTAAAATACATTACAGAGAAAAGAAGATCCCAAAAAAAGAAAAAATAAAAAATAAAAAGCGAGAAGTGGATACAAGGAAACTATGGTTACTGGAGCAACTTCTAAGGTTGGAAAAATGTTGGTATTAATAGTGCTTGTCACCTTTGTTATTTCTCCAGGTAAAATAACTAATTAATCTCTTTTGTGCTTTCAAATAGATGAATTTAAAATGAAGTTAACTTACTTGGTCAATATATTGTTGTTAATTAAGAATATTAGTTCCAAATTATATGGAAATTAGAATTCTGGCATTGAATAGAGAGTAAGAACATTCATTGTGCTTGGGAGCTTAATTTTAGATCTGCTTCCTTTGTTTTCTCTTTCTTTATTTTTTTTTCTTTTTCCTGTTTCCCTGCAGTCACTGCAGATCAGAACATAAGATGCTTTGGTCATTGTGGCTTTAACTGCATCCATGAGCATTGCATCCCGAATTGCCCTGAGTATTGCGCCAAATTAGGGTATTCTGAAGGCACATGTATTCGTCAGGGGATTGATTTTCGTATCAGTTCTTGCTGTTGTTCTTAAGATGCGATCGTCGTCGATGATCGAACCTATGCATAAGGATAATACTTAAGTTTTCTTTATCAACTCAATAAAGATGCTTCATAGAACTCTCCCTTTATGTAAAAAGAGATGTATATCAACTCAATAAAGATGCTTCATAGAACTCTCCCTTTATATTTTATGGTAAAAAGAGATGTATATTGGCTCTTAACAATAAAAGGCTGATGTATCTATGGTAAAAAGAGACGTATACTGGCTCTTAACAATAAAAGGTTGATGTATAAAAGGCCCTTACTCAAGGGTACATAGACATAAAAATGTCTATGTGTTGATTGATAAGAATTGTGATTCAGTGATTGGGATATAGTTAAAAATATCCGCAAATTAATATAATTTCTAATCCAAATGATCGGTTAGACATGTCCTGACTAAACTAATCTCAAATTAAATTTAAACTTAATTATCAAAATTTAAAACTTTAAACTATATTAATTTCTTGATCGGTCCGATGGTCGCTTGCTAGTTTAACACTTTTAAGTAATTGACAGTTTCATATGGTTTTTGAGTAAGAGATCCTCTGAATTCGAATCCTACCAAACTCCACGTCTTGATCTAATCTGTGTGTAAACTGTGATTCAATGTAGTTACAACGAAACCTTTCTCCGAATTTCTCATGTAGATGGATAATTTCCAGAAGAGCAAAGCAAACAAAACTTTGCTTTGCATAGAGGTAAATTCATGATCTAATGCACTTTATAATGTGAATCTTTGTTACTGTGTTTACTTCAGTGGTGAATTCAGCTCGGGCAAAAATATTAATGCATCACTCCGTGCAGCCCAGATTGTGCAGCACGGTGCCGTAAATCAGGTTATAGAACAGGGATGTGTCTGGACCTAGGATTCGATATGTATCTCTGCAACTGCTGCTGCACTGGGGAATGAATTCAAACTCGTACCATGCATATATCTACGAACAAAACATAAACATATTTCACAAAATAAGAAACTCGTGATAAACATATTTCACAAAATACGAAACTCATAATAAGAGGTGGTTCCACATCTAGTAAATGAATATGTATGTATAATGAATGCTTTGTAACGATTCGACTATTAGCAATAATAACTAGTTGGATTCAAATTACAATTTAAAGTATTTAAATTCAATTATTATTACTAGTGTGCCCAATCACAACGCTATTTTTATCCGATGTGGGACTATTGGGGTGTCACAGACTCTCTCTATTTAGATGTTACGTAACGTCTTCGTCAGTTCAAACACCACACACACATCCTAAAATCACTAGGCGATGTGAGACTTGTCTCGCTAGTCCTGTCCTCTAGGCCCATACTCAATCGAGACTCGCCACATACTTTCAATGATAACTGGCTCCGATACCAAATGTAACGATCCGGCCAATTAGCAATAATAATTCGTTGGACTCAAACCACAATCCAAAATACTTAAGCCCAGTTATTATTACTAATGTATCCAATCACAACTTTATTCTCATCCAATGTGAGACTATTGGAGTGTCACAAACTCCCTCCGTTTAGGCCTGACATTCTTGTCAGTTCAAACACCAAACGCACAGCCCAAAATCACTAGGCAATGTGAGATTTGTCTCGCCGACCCTATCATCTAGGCCCAGACTCAGTCGAGACTCGTCACACACTTTCGGCTGGTAACTGGCACCGATACACAAGTCTCACAAGCCCTGTCATCTAGACCCAAATTTAGTCGAAACTCGTCATACACTTCCCACTAGTAATTGGCTCTAATACCAAATATAACGACATGACCAATTAACAATAATAATTCGTTAGGCCCAAATCACAACTCAAAATATTTAAGCTCAGTTATTATTAATAATGCATTCAATCACAATTGTATTCTCATCCGAAATGCCACGAGCTCACTCTTTGAGCTCATGGTTATTCTACAAATCCAGTACTCAGGAGTCCAATCATGTTATAACTATATAATAAAAGAAAGATTTACATTGCCTTTTTAAGTTTGATTTGATTTTGAAAAGTTTCTTCTTTTTTTTCTTTTTTTTTTCTAATGTTCATAACTAACCTTCATATATAATCCCATTTTCGAATACTTTTAATGTGGGATGGGTACCAACCGACTGGGCTACCGATCGGCTAATTTAAACCTGGTAATTTTCTTGTAGAAATTATATCTAAATGTGACGTGCCAGGCTAATTAAATTACAAAAACACTAACATTTTAACCCACATCTCAATCACCTCTTCTATAAAAAATTGGAACAATTTCAACCTGTACTTTTACATTGTCCAAAGTAGGCCTACAAATTTTGAATAATCATTAAATACGGATGCACAGCTTCACTGATCGAAGTAAGTTATATAGCATATCGCGCAGGTTTTATAAACACACATCACTAAATGTTGCATCTCAAATGATAATGATAAATGTAAATTTGGATTGAAAATTTCTCCTTTAATAGAGCTAGAAAAATCATCCAATTGCTGACAAATTTACTTATTTTATGTGATTTTTGGATCTATTCGAGTTTAATGCACCAAAATATCTTTCTTTTTAAGTTATCCAAATTGGGTTTAGGTCCCACGTAGATCATGTTAAGTTCTTAAGAGTTGTTTTTTTTTCTTTGTGGTGCACTGATTCCAATTTAGTGCATGAAACTTGTGTGAGAGATCGTTCGTGAACTACTTCATTATCATGCTTTCTAAGTGGATCTAGTAAATAGGTGAACACCTTTTTTCCGTGAAATATTATTAAATAATAAATTATTTTTTAGAAACGAAAAACCCTTCCAAAGAGAGAGAGAAAAAAAAAAAAAAAAAAATGTTGTTAGAAATGAAGCATTTCTCTTCTAATTTTGTGAATTGATATTTTATTTAGGGGAGACGATAAAAATGTGGTAGTTATGGACACTAAGAAGAAAAATAAGCATCAAAGTAATTAAAAGAGAGATTAAGTGATTAAGTGTTCATATATAGAGCTTTGAAAGAGTATGCTTAATTGAAAACTAAGCTTTATCTATCCAAATTTCATAAAATAAAATAAAAAGAAACATAATGGGGAATTAAGACCCAACATGAATATCATGCATGCATTACAAATAAGACCACTAAACACCAAAGAGGAGGCAACATAGAGTTACAACACACAAGGAACAAGAAGAAGCAATATATACATGGCTACAGGAGCAAATTTTGTTATTAGGAAAATGCTGATGCTAATGGTGCTCGTCACCGCAGTTGTGTCTACTGTAAGTAACAAGCCACTCTTTAACTTTTCAAATAGGTGAAATTGCATGTTAATTTCCAATAATTTTCATTACTTTAAAGAACAATATATCTATATATTTTCTTGAGTGATTTTTATACCATTTTGTGAGTATATATATATATATGATTAATTATTATATGGATTTAACATCATTGATTTATATATATATTTGTATTTCTTTCCTTTCCACTACAGCAAAAGCAGAAGAACCCGATCCGGGCAATGGTACTGGCCAAGAAATCTCAAATAGCATAAAAGACTCGACCAAATTCTTAATAGGTATAAAGTTCAATACTACATAAAATTATCTATGTGACTAAACATATAATACTGTATCAAAATATTTAGCACATATTATATATATATATATATATATTCAATTTTGATGGTGAAGCTTCAAAATGACGATCGACATCCTTAAATATGGTCTAAACTATTTTAATTATCTGAAAATTAAATTTCATATTTCTTTCGATATTCTTTTTTTTGTCCATTAAGTGAACACAAAAATAAACGGTTGAAAATAAATATTCTTAAAAGAAAATGATGATAGCAATATTGTAATCAAAATCAAGAGTACAGCTCTCATTTTAAATAATTTTTTAAAAAATTTAAGTAAAATTTAATTAATTTCTATTTTCTGACACCATTAAACGAGCAAAAGGCTCATGTCTATTTTTAAAATTATAAATTTTACAACTCTTTAATTATTAG